>JASVEL010010427.1:0-197677 GCA_032618575.1 Nicotiana noctiflora
GTGACATCCTAAAAAAATACCACGTGGCATAATTGACTACTAACTAGTTATTTAGTTTATAATTAGTTATTCGTTACTTATATTTGAATTTAAATACATATCAAAAAAGAAAATAATATAAAACAACAAAAAACTACCATATATATTAATTGGTTACTTTATTTGGATTGATAAATATAGATATCTTATAATTAAATATTATAAAAAAATAAAAAATAGATATATAAAAAATAACTACCTATTCAAATTGAGTGGAAGTAGTCTCAAGTTTGAGTTTTTAAATTATTTTAAAATAAAAAACGAAATTAAAAAAAATAATGAATTACCAATTCAAATTGCGGAGTAGTTTCAAATTGGAGATGTAAAATTATTTTAAAACAAGAAAATGAAAAATATATTTATATATAATATACTTATAAAAACAAAATACTGAAATTAAAAAAATAAATTACCAATTCAAATAGGAGAGTAGTTTCAAAATGGAGTTTTAAAATTATTTTGAAATAAAAAAATAAAAATCTATTTATATATAATATACATATAAAAAACCAAAATAATAAAATAAAATAAAACACACAATAAAAAAACTACCATATATATTAATTTGTTACTTTATTTGGATTAATAAATATAGATATCGTATAATTAAATATGATAAAAAAATAATACAAAATAAATATATAAAAAATAACTACCCATTCAAATTGGGTGGCAGTAGTTTCAAACTTGAGTTTTTAAATTATTTTAAAATAGAAAGCAAAAAAAAATATTACCAATAAAAAAATGAAAAAAGAGAAGAAAAACTAGTCATTCAAATCGTGAAGTAGTTTCAAGTTGGAGTATTAAAATAATTTTAAAATAAAAATAAAACAAAATAAAATAATGAATTACTAATTCAAATTTGGGAGTAGTTTAAAATTGGAGTTTTAAAATTATTTAAAATAAAAAAATGAAAAATCTATTTAGATATATAATATATATTATAATAGATGTATAATATATAATAGGAGAGTCAAAAATATATCTCTCTCTCTCTCTCTCTCTCTCTCTCTCTCTCTCATATATATATATATATATATATATATATATATATATATATATATATATATATATATATATATATATATATATATATATATATATATATATATGTATATATATATAAATGTTATAATGATAAATATCATAATTTCTATTAACAATATAATTATACTAAATATTGAATAATATAATAAATAAAAATATATAACAAAAAAATATTTGATAACTATATAAGTTCCTTTAATATAATAAAGATTTTATTTATTCAAATTTAGATAATATCTATTCTATTTATATAAAATAGGATAATCAAATAATTGTGATAATTTCAAATATAGCATCAATTAACAAATTGACAAATATTTTCTTAATATTGACCGCGCATCACGCGTGTACGCCTACTAGTATTATTTACAGCAAAAAAGAATTCTTCTATTTTTTATTTGAATTTTATTTTTTCTTTCATAAAACAAATACAACTATATAATTCATATTCCTTTATTATATATCCATTTAATATTAAATTATTTTATACTATAAATTTTTAAATAATATAAATTGTGAGAAAATATTATAGATTGTACATATTAATAAATAATTCAAGTAAAAATAAAATCAATTTTTATGATATAATTAAATATATATTACATTATGGTAAATTTTAGTTTAATTTTTTAATTAAAAATTCAACTTCGAGGATTAGTATGCTGCCCTCATACTAAATTATTGTTGTAATATATATGAAAATTAATCGATTAAAATTATACACCAAAATTAAAATATAAAATTAATATTATAAACATATTGCATAAAAAGTTCAAATAATTATTCAATATATAATACGTTAAAGAAAAAGTATTATATAATAAATATAATAATAAAATATTAATAAATAGTAATGTTGTTGACGAATGGTGTAAGAAATGGTGTTGGGGTGGAGCATCAAAATACCAATTCTTACACTAAAATAGCATTTGGCATCAAAAACAATGTTAGGTTGGAGATCGTCTAAGAGAGAAAGCATACCTGTCGCCATGGACCAAACCGACAGGCAGGTGAGAACTGAGTACCCTAACCAACTAGGCTACAAAAGAATTTGATAATACAGCGGATTGTTAATGTTACATTATTAGAATTTATTGATTTATACCATATCTTATTTTCCCAATAATTTGCAACCTAATATGTATCTTTATTTCATTACAAAACAATAATTTTTTTATTTTTAAACCTTTTAAGTAGACAAAACAGCAAAAACACAAT
Organism: Nicotiana noctiflora; assembly: GCA_032618575.1. Lineage (NCBI taxonomy): Eukaryota > Viridiplantae > Streptophyta > Magnoliopsida > Solanales > Solanaceae > Nicotiana > Nicotiana noctiflora. The sequence goes on from JASVEL010010427.1 coordinate 2,305, forward strand.
AAGAGAAAAAGACAAGCTAAGAGCTCAAAAACATATAAAGAAACTTTGTTTTTTCCCCGTTCAACGCCATATTTTTATCGCCGGAAGACTTTAACTCAATAATATTACACCAAAGGACATTTGTCCTCACCTTGGGCTTAAATCTTAAACAGTCACTTAATTTCAACGTATAAGAGAAGAGGTTGTGTTGATTATATTTCCATAAGAAATTTCCCTACGGAGTTAGTGATATTAAATTATAGTACAAATTTTATGGTATAGTAAGTTTTCACACTGGTCAATGAAAAATAGCAACTGTTTACAAAATCAATGAAAAATAGTCACTAGTTTGCTGCAACAGGGACCGGTCCAATATAATATACGAGAGTTCTAGTGCATTTGTGTACGAACTCCAGTATATTATGCTGGATCGGTATACTTTGCTAACTGCTGTAAAATTTGCGGGAGACTGGAGCACTAGTGCTCCAAACTCCAGTATATTATACTGGACAATTATACTGCTGGAACTCCCATAAAATTTGCGGGAGTTCCAGCATAGTTATGCTTGAACTCCAGTAAAATTTGCGGGAGTTCCAACATAGTTATTCTGAAACTCCCGTAAAATTTACAGGAGTTCAAACATATTTATGCTGGAACTCCAGTAAAATTTGCGAGCATATTTTTTCAGATTTTGAACAGTGTTTTCACTTAGATTAAAGTGGCTAAATTTTGATGACTTATGAAACTTGGCTATTTTTCAATAACCAGTGGTAAATTTTGCTACTTTTGATTTTTTTCCTAAATTATATTACTGTAATAAATAATCATATTAGTAAACTTTTGAAATATGAAGAGAAACATAAAGTTAATAGAACTAGTATGTCAAAATAATATCTGAAAAAATAATTTCGGAATAAATCGAGCCTGATGAATACACAATGTGTCCTTAAGGAAATTATTCCCTTCAAGAATTCAAGGTGCGAGAATATATCCTCCCACGATAAAATAAATTAACTCACCGGAATATTGCTACAAAAAACGCCGATGAACAATGAACCATTTGAAGACTGTAAAACACACTGAAAATTTTTATGCAGAAGAAGAAAAAGATCAGAGAATTTCGTAGGGCAAGATTCTCGGATTCAAAGCATATTTATAGACTTCCTCCACTGTTTCTGGAAAGGTTTGCAACCTTTCAGAAACAACCATAAATGTTGGAAAATTTATGTTTGAAATATTGCGGATAAATTAAAATAATCCGAAAAAAATGGACCGGACCGGACCGGTCGCAGGTCATAGGTTTCATGGGTTATTCCAGTTTGAATTTTTATTAATTAATTAAATAATTGAAAGAAATTTTGTCCAAAATAATTAATCAATTAATCTTTGACCAAAGTCGAAGCCAAATCGAAACCGAAATCAAAACTGAACGAGCGACGATAGCGCGAGGCTTGTCTTCTTCTTAACTCTTTAAGAGCTGGAATAAGAGCAATGTATATACGGAAAAGGGCCTAAAATGTCCCTCAACTATCGAATTTGGTCTAAAATTGCCCCCTCATCCACCTTTTGAGCTCAAGCAATTTTAAAATGTCCCTCCAATTTCTCTAGCACAAGCCTCTTTATCCTTTTCATCTTTGAATAGCTAACATTCAGATTGAATTGATCTTTTAGGTCCACCCTCATGTATTTCACTTTATGTTTAGGATTATTATGGACTTTGTTATTGAAATAGTGTGCTAAAGCTTGGTGAGTAACTCTTCTATTCTTATATGCTGGCTGACAATTGTGTTATGTTTTCAAAGTCTTAATTTTAAATCCTTGATCTTTATTATCCTTAGATATCAAGCACCTAAAAGGAAAACCAACATCGCATTTATAACTAACTCTACCGGTGTCACTCTTAAAAACTTTAAGGCCCTTTTTATTAGCAATTGCATAAAATCCCACATTTTTTTTGAGCTTCATCCAAATCTTTAAAACTCATACCCTGTATCAACTCTTTATAGTTGTCTAGTTTGTCATTAACTTCTTTAGTCCTTTCCTTACTAAAAAGATCCAGTTGGTTACTATCATAATCACTAGAGTGAAGTTCATATGCTTCCTTTTCCTCACTTGACTCACAATTGGTGCCAACACTTACTGTGACGCTATAAGGTTCATTATATTCACTTATGCTAGGAGCTGTCACATGTTCTTCACCCTCATCAATAGCAAATAATTGAAGCACACTAAACTTGTCAGAAAAGAGTTGTTGTAGTGTTCTGATTCCTGAATCACCTTCAACGAGAAAGTATCTACTCGAATGCCCTATTATCAAAAGTTGTTCCACCTTCTTAAACCCACATTTTTCAACATATTCTGAACAAATATTTATATAAGACATCAAATCCACATCATAGGCTTTCAGCACGTAAGTTAGTTTTTTAATGTACACTATTTGAGGGTTCAAGACCCACCTGTCCCCATAATTCAAGACCAAGTCCACCTTTTCAACCATTCTTCACTGAAGTCACATGCAATCCATAAAAGAAAATAGAAAGAGACTACTTAGATATATATACAGAAAAGCTAGAAAGAATCTATCAATATTTAATACACTAAAATAGAGATAATACATAAAGTAACCATCAAACTTGTCCGGAAAAATCATTTACACACCTATACTTTACGGACGACCTTTTACCGCACTCTTCTAAACTTAAGTGAATTTAATACCCCATCTGCGCAAAACGTGTAGTTAACGTAGTAGCTGCGCGTGAAGGCAAAAAAAAAAAAAATTTAAAACTAATTTACAGGTCCATGTGTCACTTTTTAATAGGATATTATAACTAATTAACTTAATATTATTTTTTTTCTCTTTTATTTTTCATTTTTTCTATTTTAACATGAAAATATTATGTTAAAAAACAATTTTTTTCTAGTTTTACAAAATTTATTTTGCAGTTTTTACACAAAAAAAATCTTTAAAAAGAATTGAAACACTGAAGAAAAAAAATATTTTTCAAAAACATAAATATTTTGTTGGAAACATTTTCTTCAATTTTTAAAAAACGAAAAAATATTTTGTTAAAACTATTTTTTTTCGCTTTTACTATTTTTTCAAACTTTTTAAAAAACAAGTTTTTACAATTTTGTTAAAAAATAGTTTTTTTAACAAAATATTTTTGTTTTTGAAAAACTGAATAAAAAAAATTCAAGCAAAGTATTTTCGTTTTTGAAAAATGTTATTTTTTTCTGTTTTTAAATATTTTATTTTTGTAAAAAATGATTTTTTTTGTATAAACTGAATTTTTTTTTTCTGAAAACAGAAAAATAAATTTCATTTTTAACAAAATATTTTTATTTTTTAAAACTGAAAAGTTTATTGTCAACAAAATACTTTCTTTTTTTAAAAAGTATATATTTTTATTTTTTTAGTTTTTTTTTTTTTAAAAATGTAAAAACTAGGAACACAAATTTGTAAAAACAGTTTTTTTTAAACATAAAAATTTCGTTTTTTAAAAACTAAAATTTAAAAAAAATAGAAAAAATTGAAAATAGGGGACTTATGGTGCGTGTAATACACATTCATCATAAGACTTAGTTCAGCTTTTTGAAGGGGGTATTAAATTCACTTAAATTTAGAATAGTGAGGTAAAAGGTCGCCCGAAAAGTTTAGATGTGTAAATGGTTTTTTCGAACAAGTTGAATGGGTATTTTATGTATTCTCTCCACTAAAATATAAACAAAAAATAAAGTTTGATGGGCAACAACCAACTATAAATGAAAAACAAAAACTTAGAACAAATAACTATTTGAGTAGACAACAAGGTCCCATCTGAACCCTAAATTGCTATCATCCATAAAAAATACGTAATAATTTAAGAACCGAAAACAGAAAGTGAAGGGGGACCATATGCGACCTCAAAATTAATAAATATTGATATCAAAAGCATCAAAAAGCAGTAAACATTCCCCATAACTCGAAAGTATCACTAGATGAAAGATTTCTTATAACCCTAACCATGTTTATTCAACAAAAACATTCAAAACTTACCCGAACAAAGATAGAATTTTATATTCGGACCGTTTTATATTTGATCTTCAACTTGAATCTTGGAAGAGAAATAGCAAATAGCAGTCATACGATTACTTTCTGCAGCAAGAATTTGGGGAACCCTAATTTAGAGAGGAGGAGGAGTCAGTCGTTATTTTGATGATGAGGGATTTTGGTTGATAGGTCAGGTATGGGTGGGTTGGACATAATATGGGTGGGTTGGATATAATATGGGTGGGTTTTAAATTAGCAAATAAATTAATGACACATCACTTAAATTAAAAATATGATATGGGTCGTTAGTAAGAAGGGCATTAGAGCCCAAACATTAACGGGAAGGGCTTTTTTAGCTCAAAAGGTGGATGTGGGGCAATTTTAGACAAAATTCGATAGTTGAGGGGTATTTTAGGCCCTTTTCCATTGTATATATATATATCCATCAAAAATCTATTCTTCCTCCAATATGAATATCCCTTTGCCAAATTAAAAAATTCAAATGTCTTCATTTCTCATTCACCATCTTTTACAAAAGCCCAACAGGGATGGCAAACATTGTCTTGAAAAAATTGTTAAGACTTTCTGTTGAAAGTTTGTGGTGTTATGTTCAATTTACATAGTTTAGGGGGTAGCGAAGACTTAAAGTATTTTTAGGGTTGGAGGATAGAATCCCAAGTTGATAAAGGGCCTAACTACAAAAAGTTTACCTTAGAAGGCAAAACTTATCAATTTTACGAACATCATTGCACTGAACATGCAAATTATCGTCTTCTCCTAATTTAAAACTTCTCACAAAATTTGGCGCCTTTTCCCACCATTATCAGAAGCTTACAGCAGAATCTCCATCTCAGAAACCCTAGCAGAAAAAGAAAACCAAAAATGGTTCTTCTCCAGAACAACCAAACCGCTTCTCGTAAACGTCCGGCGGTGAAATCCAAAACCGGATTCGTTCCTCCTTTTGCTCCGCCCGCCAAAATCCCCAAATCCACTGAGGAAAACGTTCCACAAAAAGTTTCGGAATTGGAAGCGCAAAAGTTAGGGAAATCACAAAATGTAAGTTCGACTGAGAAAATGATATCAGTTCTAGCGGATGCAGGTTGCACACTGATCAACCCGTCGGGTCCGCCATGTCTACCGTCCGACCTACATAAGCTTCGGAACAGTCTCAACCGTCTCTTCTCATCCGATTCCTCTCTAAAGTCTGAGTTCGTTCAAGGCTTATCGTCTTACATTAATTCTCCCGGTAACCTTCGACGGTAAGCCTGCCGAACTGCTCTTTTTATTTCTCCATTTGTCTCATTTTACTAGATATGAATTGGCGTAGAATTTCACAAGACATTTTTTACTTTTATACTGCACTGTTAAGTAAATGTAAAGCATCATAGCGCATCCATGGAAGTTACTTCATTGTCCGAGGTTAAATTGGGTAGATGAATTCCGAATTTTGCAAAATAAGGGTTATATAACTATGAAAACAAATAGGTTTATTAAGAAATGAGAAAGCTCTAATTATATTGGAAGGAATTATACACAAGCCAGCATTAGGAACTTTCACACCATTAGGTCATTTTTAGGTGTTGTAGCAGCTAACCTTTCTTATTCTCAAAATTACAAATCCCTCATTGCATTAAATTACAAATCCCGCATTTCAAAATTACATATATATATATATATATATAAAACTTATTTACATTGAGGAATGTATAAAAAACTCAATTTTGAATAAGATAGGACTTAAGGTGAGACAGAGGAAGCATTAATTTCTTTTGTGTGTGTGGGTGTGGGCGGGGGGGGGGGGGGTGGGGGTGGGGGAATCAACGGCGAAGCTAGAAAATTTTTCAAGGGTGTTCAAACTTGAACAAGAAAAAAAAATTCCCCAACAAATAAGTGCACCGAAAAATTTAAATCAAACAACGTGATATCGAGCTAAATTATACGTGTAATAGTACGAACAATTGGATAAATCCAAACTAATGTAAAGAAGTTATCAAAAAGAGATTCTACTTATTACAATTGTACTCGACAAGGCTTATCTCTTGAAATGTTTTTATAATATACTCATTAGAAATAGTACTAAATACTTCTCTTTCTACATAAGGCACTATGCAACCTCCTAAAAAATCATCATTCATTCGACTCCGCAAGTCATTCTTGATAAACTTATTGCTGAGAAAGCTCTTTCAACGGTTGCAGTGGCAACATGCAGAAGCAACGCAAGTTTCACTAAGAGGAATACACGAGGATAAATTGAATGCTTGTATTAACTTATCTTTTTGAAAGATCAAAAACCCATTTAGATAGGAGAAACTTTCATCAAAATCCGAAACATCAATAATGTAACTTGCAAGCTGGTTCTTAAGAGAACTCATCCTAAATTCATCAAAGTCGTAAGGATACAATTCAGTCATTTTCATTATTTTTCTAATACCAAAACTTGAAAATGAGTCAATTAGATTCAAACAAGCAACTCCATGAAGCAAATCAGCTGTCACTTTGTCAAAATGGTCGTTAAGTTCTTGAAATTGCCAATCAATAACTTTACGAAACATTTCAACACAATAATAATGAAATACAGTATGATCTTTAGGTTTTTTCCGTGATCTTCCGGAGTTAACATATAGATCATCAAAACTAGGCACCAAAATATCATGTTTGATACAAAATATAGATACTTTATCAACAAACGAACCCATTCATCATCCCTCCTTAAAATTTGCAATCTTTTCTTTGCTACTTAAACAAGTAGCATGACATTTGCAATATCTTGCTCTTTTTTTGTAAGGATACATTCAGCTCATTTGTGATTCCCAAAATATTTGTCATTAAATGCAACAAGAATGCAACCTTATATGTTTGACAAGCTTCGAGATGTCTCGATGCCTTAGCTCTATCATCTAAAGTACCTGCATCTTCAACAAGAGTATCAAGAACGTCAACAATAGAGCCATACATACGAATAAAGTTTCCAAATGACTTATAGTGAGATCCCCAACGAGTATCACCAGCTCTAACAAGACCAAGTTCTTGGTTCAAGCCTCTACCCGTTTCTAGTTCACCCATATCTAATGTCTCTTGGAGTTTTTCGTTATGAGATTCTCGAAATTCATCTACACGTTTAAAAGAAGCTCCCAATACATTCAAAATATTTAGAACCAATAATACAAGTTCACCTACTTGAACACACTTCTTAGAAACCGCAACAGTAGTCAGTTGAAGTGCAAAACAATGAATTGAATGAGCCGATCTAATTTCTTGTTTAATCAACTTCTTAAGATCTTTAATATAACCTTGCATATTGCTTGCCCCGTCATAACATTGTCCACGGATAGAAGATAAACTTAAAGAATGATGAACAAGTACATCGGCAATTACTTTTTTCTGGAGATAAAGCACTATTATCTCGAACATGAACAATGCCAGTAAACCTCTCCATCAAACTTCAGAAGTAGGGTGGGTGGCATACCTCACTGAATTATCGATCGCGAAGCTATCGCTCGGTTCAACCTACCGTCCGTCCTGGTGCCTTTGCTATTGATTTGACCGCTTCTCATCGTTAATCCGGGTTCACCTTGGCCCTCGCCCCGGAGTTCTTATAAAGACTCTGGTGGTGCATGTGTATGATCGCGCCCCCATAAGCCCAAAGATCGGTCCGTAGAACCTATAAAAAAGAGATGGTTGTGGCGCAAAGTACTCTTGTGCACCTACGTCATTCAGCTAGCGCGGAAGTCCGCGCCCTTATGTTAAGTAAGAATTGAGCTTATTGCCGGGCTAGTTATTCAGAGCCGACAATTGGCTTTATCGACATATCGTACAACAATTGCCATTTGCTTTTTGCGTGACACGTCTAAAGACTCATCAACTAATAAAGCAAAGTAGTCACCATTTGGATCCTTCATTACAACTTTAATTGTGTCTATTTTACATGCGTTCACAATTTCTTTTTGAATATCTGAAGAAGTCATCTTATTTTTTTTTTGGAGCACGTTTCAAAGCAAAGGGTTTAATCTTATCACATTTATCCGCATACCATGGAAGAATTTCAATAAAATTACCCTTGTTCAGTAACGTTTCACTTTCATCATGACCGCGGAATGCGAATCCTTGATTCAAGAAAATCCTTACCACATCAACTGAAGCATTTAAGCGCAGCCAATACTCACACTTAGTTTGATTAGACTGTTTGTCAAATGCAGCAACAATAGACTGTTGTTACCACATTAGATCATCACAATTTCTATTCGCTTGATTGTGAATACTATTTGGCAAACCGATATGATTTGTAAAACAATCTTTTCTGTTCCAATTTCTAAATCCTTTACTCGAAAAAACATCACCACCACCTTGATGAATACTTTCGCCCTTAAATAAATAACAAGGTAAACAATATGCAGCATCCTTATTTACACTACTCCAACCATTTAAATTCATCAAACCATATAGGATTAAAACGACGCTTGAATCCAGAAAAGTCAGATTGAGGGAAGTCGTGATACCGAGGTTGGCAAGGACCACTTTGAATGTATGACCTTCTTATTTCATCGCGAAGGTTTGGATGATACTCCAATATTGGAGTTCTTTCAGTTGGATAAGACTTTGGACCACTTGTATCAATTTCTTGTCTTAGAGAAGAATGCGAGAGAAAATCTAATTGATCGACATTTTCTTCTCGATTAGATTGATTTTGAGATGCCGATCTTATTTTTGATACTTTGTTGTAGAATTTCAACAGGTTCATTGCAACTTCAATCTCCTGAATGTATAAACTAGTTAAAACATGTTATTCCTCAACAATTAAATAAACAAAAGGAACGTAAAGTCAACAGCTTGTGTTTGAACTTACAACAAGCAATAATATAAATGCTAACTAATTACTCCAGTGTACTATCCTAAAAATATTTATCATACCAAAAACTAGAGAAATTTAATACAGCTGAATCTTTAACACAAAAAAAGGAAAAGAAAAGACAAGAGATTCGAAGTTCGAACCAGTTCAATGGCGGTCGCGGAATGGAGTTGTCGGACTGTCGGAGTAACGCCGGAGGAGACGGAGAGGCGAAGAGCAACAATAACTTTCAAACGCAGAAGTTCGCTGCTCACTGGCAGAGAAATCGAAGAAGATGGATACCAAAATTGTCCTAGGTTTTTCCTTTTTGTTTGCGTGAGCCGTGAGGAATGAGGAATTGGGGATGGATCGATTTTGACTTTTAGGGATTAGATTTGTTTATTCCCAATTTTTGTTTTATACAGATTTGTTTATTCCTGATTTTTATGTTATAAAGCAAGTCAAACAAAGAAAACGACGTCGCTTAGTCTGCTTGTCTGGTTGTCTTTAAAAAGAATTGTACTGCAACAAAAACTGTGGAGCGAGGAGTTCGAACTTGCACCCCTAAGACGTTTTGACCACCCTTTGCCATTGGGCTATGCCTCTTTATTGTTACAAGGGTGTTCAATATGTATTACATATATGTAAATTCTAATATTTTACCTATATACTCTGTATTATTTTTCGACGAAGGGTGGTCAGTTGAACACCCTTGCTACACTGACCTTCGCCCCTGGGGGGAATGTGTGGTGGAGATAGTTACTTTTCAATCTATAGATTTTAGGACAGTTGAAAAGAAATGAAGGTGCCACCACTATTTAGCTTCTAGACGTTTCGCATTATTCCGCACAACATTTTGACCAGTGAATTCGCTTTATGTTTTTTGTTATATTATATATGTTTCTTATATTCACTTTATGTTTTTTGTTATATTATATATGTTTCTTGTCGAATATATTATTACTTGCTAAAAACACAGGCACGTACTCTTGTGTTTAGTTTACTACTTCATTTTATATGGAATATCAGGAATTTAAAGATGAGTCCACCAGCTTCTGTTGAATGCATCACCTTATGTTCTAAATGACAAGTGTAGTCTTTGATCACTAGCCAAAAAACGTGGTACCAGTCTAGTTTGTAACCACCTACAAGATGTCACAAGGGGATACATGGTTATTGGCAAGGGACTGTGTATAGGAAATAGGGAGATGATAGGTGTTGAATGCTATCGTTCCATACTTTGCCAATTTTCACAGATGTGCTTTAGATTCATTCATTATGAAGGCAGTGTAGATGCATCTAACATTTTTATGCTTTCCAATAAATGGGACTGAAAAAGTAAAAGAGGTTTTTTGTGCTTCTTGTAAACATTAGATGCAAATACAACTTCTGGTACTCTATACTGTTAATGTTATCAAAATTAAGAAATAAATGCTCGAGAAAACTTCTCATCAGAATATCTAACTGTAGCAGCTATTTGATCATGACAGCGTTTTATCACCTTCAAGACGTGATGGACTTGGATCAGTACGAAGTGACAGTCTGGCAAGAGTACTGCTACTGGTTCCTTCCATCCAGTCACACATTCAAAACTTGCTGCTTGAAAAGCTTCCTGAGTATTTTGATGTGGACTCTGGTGGAAATGTTGGAGGGAGATCATCCTCTTTATGTCTTGAAGAAGACATAGCAAGGCTGATTCTGAACCAATTCCGGTGGCTTGACTTCCTTGTAGACTCAGAAACATTTACTGAAAAACTGTTTGAAGTATTATCTATTTGCCCGGTTCACTTGAAGAAGGAGATAATTGGGTCATTGCCTGAGATTATTGGGGAGAAAAATAACAAAACTGTCGTAGATTCGCTTCAGGAGATGCTTCAAGAGGATTCTTCCATTATTGTTCCCATGCTCGACTGTTTCTCTAACCTCCATTTGGATGATATGTTGCACGAACAGGTTACTTTGTTGAACATGTATTAATCAATATACTAATTATTGATTTTCACCAGAATAACACTTTCTTTTTCTGAAACTTGTAAAGGTCATTACAGTGGCGTTATCTTGTATCCGAACAATTGATGTGGAGCATATGCCCTACCTATTGAGATTCCTACTGCTTTTGGCTACGCCAGCCAATACTCGTAGGATTATTTCACACATCCGACATCAGCTCAAACTTGTTGGAGCATCGAATGTTTGGACCACACAGCAGAGTAAGATGAAGGGAAAGTCAGTCGTCAACAATGCAGAAGCTTCAATACTAGATGCCTTGCGGACAAGTCTTCGATTTAATAAAGTGGGATTTACAATTTCATTGCCATATACTTGATAATTTCATTGAGTCATTAGGTATAAAATATTTACATCAGTTCTGCTCTTTATACATAGGTAATTTGCCAAGAGACATTGAATGAACTGAAAAGCCTTGAGAATGTTCAGAATCATAAGGTGATAGACATATGGTTGCTTATGCTTATATACATGAACAGCGAGCCTTTACAAAAGAGTGTTGAGAAGTTACTGAAGAAAAAAATTCTTGAGGGCTGTATAGTGGAAACAATGTTTGATCAATGTGTTTCTGGGAATAAGGATTTGGCTCAGGTATGGTTTACCCTTTGATATTCATCGCTGAGCTAAAGCTTACATTCCCATTTCCCGTGCGAGCTATATTACTGCAGTTTTGCCATGTTGACTTATTATGCTCTATACTAGGATTATCTTCCTACCCTCCTTTCCATTTCTGAGTACTTACTGGCTTGCAAAGAAGCCAAGGCCCGGGAATTCGGCATTCACATGTACACATATCTATTCAAAGAGCTTGTGGATAGTTATTCAAGACAGGAAGTAAGATTGCCTTCTCAAGCATTTATTAGATTGTTTCTCCTGATTTTGGAAGTAAATGCAAAATGTTATCCTGCATGCCGTAGTTGTAATTAGCTGTTTTTTAAATGAAGGTCCTTGGAGCATTAATTACTCATGTGGGCTCTGGGATAAGTCATGAAGTGAGTTCTGCTTTGGATGTGCTGGTCCTCCTAGCCTCAAAGTACTCACAGGAGTTGATTCCACTATCTTCTCATATAACTGGTGTGCTTGTTGGTGCAGTGTTGATGCTGACTAGACTAGGAAATTTTGCATAAGGTTTAGTTATATGCTTATTTTGGTGCATCTTTTCAGGCATCCTAGATTACTTGGAGACATTTAGTGTTCAAAACCTGCATAAGGTTGGTGACACGATCAACCATGCTTCTCTTGGCATCATGATTTAAGCCATTTCCTCTCTTGTCTTTGAGAAACACCTTTTATGTTACAGGTGTATGAAGCTTTCAGTCTTTTGGCATTTTCTGCTCGAGTGAGTACAGTGTCCTTTGGATCTCCTATTTCAAATGAACTACTAGTGATTGTGAGAAAGCAGGTAAATGGACAATATGACACTCTCTAGGATTTATGACAGCGTCGTTCTTTTCAGTCACAATGACAGCTTGTGCTCTTTAAATCGTCTGGCAGCTGAGTAATCCTGATCTCATTTATAAGAAGATGGGCTTAATTGGCACTCTCAAGATTGTCTCCTACCTTGGGGATGCAAAAGCTACAAAGCAACTTTCATCATCTCAGGTAGCCTGCTGATACTTGAGACTACTTTATCTTATTCCAAGTGGTCATATTAAAAGACATATGTTGCAGTATTTTGAAGCTTGTATTGTCTGACCTTGTTCCAATCTTTTGATGCTGAAGTTTGTCTTTCTGATTTTTATTAGTGGCTTTGTTATTCGTGTTAGTTTGGTAATTAAATAATTACATGTAAATAGCCCTAATTCTATATGTAGTAGGAGTAGAACATGTATTATATATATAGGACTCACTGTATCATTATTAACACATCAATAATATAATTTTCCTGTGTCATATTTCTCACATGGTATCCGAGCAACAGTGAGAAAACATCCGGGAAAGAAAACTCGCTCAAAACCGTCGCCGTGCATCAAAATAACATCATTCAATTTAAATTATAAGTCTATCCACAAATTACTATATATTGATAATCCCTCGTGAAATAATAAGTAAAGTCAATCACATGTGATAATACTTTTCCACAATTTTATATCTACTTCTATCACACAACGCTTCAATATTAGTAGTAGACTTACCTCGTATTTTTAAAGGAATATCAGAAGGCTAATCTCCTTCATCAATCACTCACATGTGATAATACTTTTCCACAATTTTATAGCTACTTTTATCACACAAAGCTTCAATATTAGTAGTAGACTTGCCTCGTATTTTAAAGGAATATCAGAAGGCTGATCTCCTTCGTCAAATCCTTCATCAATCTCTACGGTAATGTCTTTATTAGCATAATAGTTGAATTTTTACTGGTAAAAGAATATTGTGGGATGAAAATATGTATAGCCATGGTAGTTGTAACTAGATGATTTTGAGTGTCAAAGATGGCATTGAGCGTAAAATAAAATAATTTTAAATATATATAAAATCATAAAACAAATAGTTAAGTATGTTTAAGTTCTAATTCAAAAAAGGTAACTAACTATTAACAACACATAATGTATAATTTATTTTTATTTTAAAAAAAATTTAAATTCAAAAAGAAACTAATTATTACCTAACTTTACTAACTTTGTCCTAAAATGCCAAGTGGCATATTGTGAGGTTGCCACTTGACTAAATATGGGTACATTTTCTTCTTCTTTTAATAATACATAGATAGATTATGCAATGCAATTGTAAATTTATTACCTATTTGTAGGTCATTTTCACAAATCAGATTTGGTAACTATTTTAAAGATTCGGGAACTAGTAACATATAATAGAACAACAACAACTACCCAGTATGTTCCCACAAAGTGGGGTCTGGGGAGGGTAATACGTACACAGGCCTTACCCCTACCCGAAAGGGTAGAGAGGCTGTTTCCGGCAAACATATAATAGAAGAAATTATAAATAATTATTTGTAGGAAGAGAATTGATAATCCAAAGAAGATGCAGATAATTTGCTTTAGTGTGAAAAAAGAAGAAATAATCTGGAAAGTTACGAGACGTTACACAAAGAAAAGATCAAAAACAAGAAAAGTCAATAAATTTTTTTAAAGTTACAATATGTTTCATATAGAATCAGTCCGCCTTTTCCTATCCATGGCTGCTCTTCGCTATTTGCCTCTCTATCAGTTGGACATTAAGAAAGTTTTTCTACACGGTGACCTTGAGGATGAAGTTTATATGGAGCAATCACCTGAGTTTGTTGCTCACGTGGAGTCTCGCAACCTGGTATGTCGCTTGCGCCGGTCAATTTATGGTCTAAAGCTGTCTCCTCGAGCCTTGTCTGGTCAATTTAGCACAGTTATCTAGGAATTTGGCATGACTCGTAATGAAGCTGATCACTCTGTGTTTTATCGGCATTTTACTTCAAGTCTTTGTATTTATCTGGTGGTCTTTGTTGACGATGTTATTACCGGCAATGATCATGATGATATTACTAAATTGGAGCAACATCTCTTTCAACGCTTTCAGACTAAGGATCTGGGCAGACTAAAGTATTTTCTAGGTATTGAGGTCGCTTAGTCTAGCTCAGGTTTTGTGATCTCAGAGCGGAAGTATGTCTTAGACATTATTGAGGAGACAAGAATGACAGGTTGTAGACCGATTGACACTCCGATGGATTCGAATTCTAAACTTCTACCAGGACAGGGGGAGCCACTTAGTGATCCTGCAAGATAAGGCGGTTGGTTGGTAAATTAAATTATCTCACAGTGACTAGACCTGACATTTCCTTTCCAGCGAGCGTTGTAAGTTAGTTTATGGATTCTCCCTATGATAGTCATTGGGATGCAGTTGTCCGCATTCTTCAATATATAAAATTAGCTCCAGGCAAAGGGTTATTGTTTGAGGAACGGGGCCATGAGCAGATCGTTGGATACTCAGATACTGATTGGGCAGGATCACCTTCTGACAGACGTTCTACGTTTGGTTATTATGTTTTAGTTGGAGGCAATTTGGTTGTCTTGGAAGAGCAAAAAACAGAATGTAGTTGCTCGGTATAGTGCAGAAGCAGAATATCGAGCAATGGCCATGGCAACACGTGAGCTGATTTGGATCAAACATTTGCTCAAGGAGTTGAAATTTGGTGAAATCAGTCAGATGGAACTTGTGTGCGATAATCAAGCTGCCCTTCATATTGCATCAAATCTGCTGTTCCATGAGAGGACTAAACACATTGAGATTGATTGTCACTTCGTCAGAGAAAAGATACTCTCAGGAGATATTGCTACAAAATTTGTGAAGTCGAATGATCAGCTTGATGATATATTCACCAAGTCCCTCACTGGTCCTCGTATTAGTTATATATGTAACAAGCTCGGTACATATAATTTATATGCCTGCTTGAGGGGAAGTGTTAGTTTGGTAGTTAAATAGTTACATGTAAATAATTCTAATCCTATATGTAGTAGGAGTAGAACATATATTATATATATGGACTCATTGTATCATTGTTAACACATCAATAATATAATTTTCTCGTGTCATATTTCTCACAGCTCGGACTTCAAAATTGCTGATTGGTGCGTGTTGGATCCTCCAAAAGTAGTGCATTTTTGGAGGATCCAACACGGGTGCGGCAACATTTTTGGAGAGTCCGAGCAACATAGATTAGTGGCCTTGTATGTCAGTTTATCCACTAGCTAATCACTCATTTAATAGTTATGTTGTGTATTCAGCTCAATGGGAAGGCCTACTGATAGAAATCAGTAGACAAACTTCCGCAATAAATTCGAAGCAGGACCAGACTCCTAATCTGTAATGACGCTCAAAATTATTTTGAAGCATTCCAATGTATGCCGTTCACTGCATAACATTATTATTCTTTTTAAACAACTTTAAGAATTCAAATTTATTTAACTAATCCATAATTTGAATTTCGATGTGATGTTTTCTCTATCAAATTAACTTTTCAGCTATTACTTAATATTTTCTTCCAATATAACTAATATAGTGGACAAGTCAATTAACATTTTAAACTTCTTATCCAGACAAATAGCATATAAAATGGAACTAAGAAGTACAGTTGTTAGTGCCAATAGTAGTTGTACGGACTATGAGAATTCAGTAATGGAGTTCTAGTAGTAGTAAGAGACTTATGGAAAAAGGCGGAACATTTGAAAAGGTACTGGCTACATGTGGTTTCTACTTAGATACGCTATATTGCGAGATTATTGTGCTTTGCTGAATACCTTAAATCTGTCTGCAAGTGCTCTAAGTTTTCAACATGTTACAATAATGCCTACAGCGGAAGTCATTTTATTGCGAGGTCTCTTCTATGTCTGTCATAGTTGATAATTTCCCTTTATTATTACTGGTAAACAATTTTGTCACCTAAAAGCCCCTAACTCTATTTTCAAAGTGAGGTGTTATTTTAGAACATGATAAGTATAGGTATATATCATCATTAAAGTGCTTGATAATATTCACTTTTAGCCTTCACAATATTGATGATTAATAGAGTGACAGTGCTGATCGTATTTCAATACAAAAAGTGCTGATCGTATTTCAATACAAAAATTACTGAACCATAATGCCATATTTGATAATGTTCTCAAGTTACTAGATTCTTCACATTGGTTTCAGGAATTTGTCTTGTTTTATTTCCAGGGTGTCTTTCATTGAATTGATTTGTCATGTTGAATTTCCATATTTTCTTTGTCATGGTATTCAGATATTTGAGTTTTCATTTAAACATTGTCATATCGTAGTTCCTTTATTATGATACTTCTCAATTTATGAGGTTTGGTTTAGAAGTCAAATTACGAGGAAGCTTTGGAGCTTTTGGAAACATCTATGAATTCTTGCAAGCAGCTGCCACTTCCATTAATTATGTTCTATGATGATCTGGCTTCAACATTGAAGAAAAAGGCACTTCATCCAGCCATAGTAGAATGGTAAGCACATGATTATCACCATTAATCAATATTATAGTACATAACACGTGCATTGCTCACAGGACAAGCAAACATGTTGGTGACTTCGAATCAAAGTTTTTGTGTGACCTCGACAGTGGGGAGCTTATGGTCAAAGAGTTATATTGTGGTTTGGAAGGTATGCTTCACACGTGCATTAGCAATTTCCATTAAATAATCATAAATTGAAGTTTTAATTTCTGTGTATATGTGCAGGAGATTTATGGATGAACCTTGATGGAGACATATCTCCTATATGTCTGAATGTATTGCCACTTGTATCCTCTTCATTGCGGTAATTTTGTAATCAATCTCCTTTATCTTACTGCTTGAAAAGTTTATACATCCTTATGTGCTGAATTTTGAGTAACGAAACAAACAGAAATTAAAGTAGTTACATGCCTACTTTTGCTTATTCCAATTTTACTAACTGGCTTTAAACTATAAAGCCAGAGAATCACTTACTTATCGAGGGAATTTTGATCTTTTGATAACCAGGTTACCAGATTTTTGGAATTAAAATGGTCAATCTGAAAGAAATTCTTTGATGCAAAATTATTAGCTGTCTTAGCCTCAGCTTCCCTCAGATATAATCCTCTCTCCCTTCTCCCTCTCCTCCATCTCCTATATCTTCCATGTTTCTCTCCTATTTTCCTGCTTCCCGTCCTTTTCCTATCCTGATCAACCTCACCCTTAAGCCTTAACAATAGAATCTGAACAAATTACTAACTGAAACATATTTGTTCATACTGAAATGGAATAAATCTTCAAAGGCATATTAGGATGAGGTCTTGAGTAATTTTGTTAATGCAAAGATTGGGTGGCTGGTTCTGATGAAGGACCATTTTAGGAATTGCTCATCACATTCTGTTCTTGCACTTGGGAATACCATTATTGCCGTCCTTCATTTTTTCTGAAATATGATAAAAAGGTGCTAGGAGATATTTTTTTGCACATCAAGGACATTTCTGAGGTTAGAGGGAACTCTGACATTTGCAGAAATTGTCGAGTGACTTTAATTTAACCATATACATGTGTCAGTTAGTCCTACTGCTCTCTTTTAACCCACTGAATGAAATTATTCCAATAGAATGCCGCTAGGAGATGTTTCGTTACACCTTGAAGATGTTGTGCAGGACATGAGGAAAACATTTACACCGACATTGCAGTGTCTTTGATTAAATTTCTCCCGATACTCCTTTCTTGCTCTTAAAGGAATTTATGTCAAATTTCTATCCGAGCCAAAGTCACCTGTGAACAACTTTGGACTTATAATTATCCTGAGTTAGATATATGTTTTGGTAATATAGAAGCCTGTTAGTGTTGTTGTTCTGCATAGATGATCACATATCATACAACTCATGCAGGGCCACCTCATCACTGCAAATTCTTCCTGCAAACTTCGTTTTGCTGTCTTCAGTAAGTACCCAATTCTTCGGAAACTACATCCTCTAAATTCTTGAATGTTCTATGTTTGATCTCATTGCTATGTCAGATTGAGAGGTTGGCAAATCAAGGATCTCTTGCAGGGATTGATGCACTTCTTGGCTGCCCTATACACCTTCCTTCCTCTAAGGTGGGATTCGGGTCAATTGATTTTTTGGCTTTACAAACTTGTTTTTAGTTTTATGACTCTACCTCTTTTTTTTTTTTTTTTTTACACATGAGAGATTTACTTTTACATGTAAGAGATGCGTCTTCTACACATAAGAAATCTAAAAAGGTCATTTTCTTAAATTTAAAATTGTAATGGAGCACGATTTACAAATAGCACGTGGGATTCAGTGCCTTCCCAGTTACTCTTATAAACCATTTCAATCACATCCGCTGCGAAAATTAGTTGTGATCAACTCTATGATCCTTTGTATCCATTCCTTTTAACTCAAGAAAGTCATATGATCAAAATGAAATTTGCCTTTAGTTTATGATCATTCTCCCACTTACGCGATATCTATGATTGTAAATAATAAAAGGGCCAATGTCTAAGCAATATCTACAAACCAGAATAGTCACCTGCTAAGTGAGATAATTATAAATTAATAAAAAATTAGCATCTATTAATAGCTGGCACTGGCAGGAGATAGTTCACATCATCATCATCTAATTTTGGAGATGAAAAGACGTGCCTGCATTAGTGCTCTAAACTGCACTTTTTGGAAATTTTGTTTTGGTCCGACTTTGGATTAAAAATCATGTATCATGTAAATAAACATTAAGGTGGGGAAACTGGAATTGGAAATGATGTTTAAATCACCTCTGTGTCCCAAATTGAGGTGGGCATTCATTTTCAACCACCTATTTTATATTGACTGTCATGTTGGAATTTTACATGCTTTAATGTTTTAGGCAAAGACTTTGTAGAATAGTGAATATGGTAATTTGCAGTATGCATGATTTAATGTAGATGAATTATGAATAAGCTGAAAACAGTATTTTGAGGGTTTGGCTTTGTGGACTGATATCCCTGGTGTACAAAAAGGGTATAGACAGGCGGGCCAAAGTGGAGTGATGGACCAAATTTTGTCTTCTTGAGATAGTGTAAACTGAAAAGTTGATACTGAATAAATTTTATTACATGTAGTAAGAGGTGACTAATAGCCTGTTTGGCCAAGCTTCTTTTTGGCCAAAATCACTTTTGGCCAAAAATTGAGGTGTTTGGCCAAGCTTTTGGAAGGAAAAAAAGTGCTTTAGAGGAGAAGCAAAAGCAGTTTTGGAGAAGCCGAAAAAAGTAGCTTTCTCTCCAAAAGTACTTTTGTGAGAACCACTTTTGAGAAAATTACACTTAGAAGTAGTTTTTTAAAGCTTGGCCAAACACTAATTGCTGCTCAGAAGTTCTTTTCAAACTAATTAGCCAAACACAAACTGCTTCTCAGAAAAGCACATTTGAAAAAAAGCACTTCTCAAAATAAGCTTATTTTTGCAGCTTGACCAAACGGGCTATAAGTACCATTTTGAGGAAGTGGATGGTAGTTAGGCATGACCAACGGAAACTTTGATACTCCCATGGTCCTATTATGTGTGATAATAATTCTCATTTTGAGGCTCGCTTAACATTCAACAATCTTTTCTCAACAAACTTCTCTACATAATAATCTCGTAAGTTTCATGAAATCAGATCCATTGAAAAAATTCGATACACTTTAGTGTGTGATATCAAAACAGTCAAAGGTCTTGGTTCGTGCACCATCATCTTTTGTATAAATTTTTTTTTTTTTTTGTGTTTAGTCGAAGACTCTTAAGGAAAATAAATTAGCTTGCATATACTGACATTGTACGGATTAAATGTATAAATTTGTTTTCTCTGATAATTTAAGCTTTTAGAGAAGGTAGTTCACTCAACTCATATGTTCTCTGCCCAACTAACTTGATTACCAATAACATCATGATATTCTAGGCAAACTAACTCTTTATTGTTTTCGTCTTTTAACAATTCAAGTTAAAGTGACTCAATTGTCAAGGCAAGGTTGGAAAATCAGTCTAACCTTATTTTGTTCATCTATGGACCAGGTTCAATATGCTTTAATCAAGCTGTAGATTGGGGTTTCCTTGTGAAGCACATCTAATCTCTTAACAAAATGGGATAGTAAATAATACAAATTATGTGTTTAAGCTTGCTTTGCATCTTCCATATAAACCAGGCCTTTCGATGCTGAAACTAGGTTGAAAAGGGCGCAGGTAAAATGTGTTGGGTGGGCTCTTCAGCCCATGGAGAGGCCTGTGTATGAACTTTGAGCCTAGTGCCAACTAGCACTGGCTTGCTTTGAAACATAAGCCTGCGCCAAGTAATTTGATTCAAGCTCTTATGTTGGTCTTTTGGAGAGAATGAAATAGGAGAGCTTTTGGAGATGTTGAGATGAACTTTGTACAATTGAGGAATAGCCTTTTATGCCTTATTTCTTTTTGGTGTACCCGTGAGATTCCTTTATGTATAGAAGATTGGATGTCATTAGTAGAGAACCATATCTTTTTGTAGGGTCTCTATGACGTGCGTTTTTATGCCCATATTGTTAATAAAGTGATAAAGTTGTTAAAAAAACCATGTGTATATGACTTCCTCCATTTCAAACTGAATTCCAATTCATGCTGTGTCCAGCCCAAATAATGATCACATTTTTGAAAGATAAGTTTTCTAACATACTGCACTGATTAAAAAGTGATAACATACTGCACTTCACAAAAAATATATTGATCTCACATTCACTCTTTCAAATGAAACTTTCTCTATTCTATTATCGAAAACAGAAAAAAGGTCAATATATGGCTATACCCTTCATTAAAAAATGCTGTACTATTCGCGTTTTCAACTATACGCTTGAAAAATTGCAAAATCAAACTAAGAATTTCACTTTGCAATAAAGCGAATAATAGTTCAAAATTGATCTGCTCTGGCTTCAAATGCCTTGTGCTTCCAATGTTAATCAAATTTGATTTGTACACCATTTGTTTTGTTTGACCTGTATAAAGAATATTTACTTCTATAAGATGCATTTACATATTAAAGTATAAAAAATGTTACTTGGCAGTTTATTGGCGTATGACTAAAACTTTGTAGTCTTATACCTGCTGCATGCTTCTCTGTGTGCTAATAATGTCCATTTTATTTGTGTCAGTTCTTCTCTGAACCACTTTGGGGCTCTTTAAGTGGAAAGCAAAAGCAAATCATTATCTTATCATTGTACTATGCTGCCAATTGGCTGCGGGAACTGGTAGGTATTGTTGATAATCTTGCCAATGTGGTGTAGGTGATTTATTTCTGGCAATATATTATGTTTAAGCATGCTATCTGACTTCTCTGGTTTATTATGTAGCTCAATGCCTTCTGCAGTCAAGCTGTCAATGAATGTGATGCATTCAGTCAAGCAACAAGAGAGGAGATAACTCTTAAACTTTTTAAGCGGTTGAGGAACCTCGTGTATGTGTTCATGTCCTTTTCCTGTATGCTATGCATGATATAACTTTTGAGCCCTGCATGTTTTGAGGACCCTTTTTGACCTCCTAACTAGTTATCAACTCTGTTCATCTTCATGCATCTTTGTCACAAACAACTCATAAAGGAGGTTACCTGTTTCCAAGATCCCAGTAAAATTTTATGGTGAAAGGAAATGGTTTGTCCTTGTATTGTATAATGTGCATGTAGGATATTTTGTTATTTCACATGTTGGAAAGTGGGTAGTTCCCACATCGGAAGAGAGAAGACATCTTTTCTGAAAAGGTTTATTGAATAGTTGTGTCTGTTATGAAAGGATTCAACCGAATATGTCTGTTTGTGAAACAAGACATCTTTTCTGAAAAGGTTTATTAGTTGTGTCTATTATGAAAGGATTCAACCGAATATGTCTGTTTGTGAAACAAGACATCTTTTCTGAAAAGGTTTATTGATTGCCTATAAATACACAAGAATTTCCAACGAAGCAGTATAGAAAATCACAAGTATTATTTCATGCTTTGTTGTATCCTGAAGAGAATCGTTTTGTATTTCCCTAAATTAGTATACACGCGATAACTCTTTAAGGACAGTCTATTTTTCACGCCTCAAAGCCATTCTTGTTTATTATTTTCTAACAATCTTTAAGGAGTTGTGGTTCAAATCTTAAGATACCAATAACTTCGTCAAAACTTTAAAATGCTTACACTAAAAGAAAGTTCAAATCTATATAAGAAACTTTCTCTTATTCACAAGTGTTATGGAGTGAAATAACAAACTAGTGGGGGATTGTAGGATATTTTGTTATTTCACATGTTGGAAAGTAGGTAGTTCCCACATCGGAAGAGAGAAGACATCTTTTCTGGAAAGGTTTGTTGAATAATTGTGTCTTTTATGAAAGGATTCAATCGAATATGTCTCTTTGTGAAACAAGACATCTTTTCTGAAAAGGTTTGTTGAATAGTTGTGTCTGTTATGAAAGGATTCAACCGAATATGTCTGTTTGTGAAACAAGACATCTTTTCTGAAAAGGTTTGTTGATTGCCTATAAATACACAAGAATTTCCAACGAAGCAGTATAGAAAATCACAAGTATTATTTCAGGCTTTGTTGTATCCTGAAGAGAATCGTTTTGTATTTCCCTAAATTAGTATACAGGCGATAACTCTTTAAGGACAGTCGATTTTACACGCCTCAAAGCCATTCTTGTTTATTATTTTCTAACAGTGCACCCACTAGTTTCTTTAAATTTTCTGTGAGCTATCAGAGTAAGATAACAACCCACTCCTGTACACGGTAATCTTTGCTTAACTTATGTGTGTCTTCACTAGTTGCAGAGTGATTTAAAACAGTTCTATAAAAATCTTCCTTCTTCCAGGTTACAGGATTTATAATTCTTAAAAATACATCTTACCATTGAATGGCCTTCATTCTGTATTCATTTTATGCTTTGATTCAGCAAATGTCAGGCCTGGCTGGATGTGTTATCTTTCTCTTGTAAACTTCCTTAATGTGTTTTCTTTGAGAAGGAACCCTGAAGTTCCTTCTCGATGGCAACTTTACCCTGCAATATGCATATGCATCAGCAACTGCATGATAACCAACCCATGAGTCAGTTCTTTCTCAATAAAGAATCATGCTGTGACAACAGAACTTCATAAAGCTAACAAAGGTTTACTAATGCAGATTCCTGGAGAGCTTGCTAAACAGTTCCCTCAGACAGTGCTCCTTTTCTTTACCTGAACTCCAACCTCATCTGGAGTCCTTGTCACCGAACCAGCTTGATCATAATAGAGATCAGGAGATTAAGAATGAGCATGGTAATGGGAATGGTGGTTTATCACAAAAGAAGAAGAAAGAGAAAAAGACCAGTCAAGCATCACTTACTGATGGAAAACTTAGGCAGCCAACCATTGTGGATGTTCTAAGGAAAGCAGGTGCAGTTCCGAGCCAAGAACCAAGTGTGAGTCCTTCTGGAACATGCTCTAAAGGTAGCGCACCTGAGCCCTCAGGGAATCAACCACGTAATTCTAATATACCAGCAAATGTCGATGTTTCTACCGCTGTGGAGCATGTGGAAGCACAAAGATACAAATTCAGGCCTCTTTTGCTGGATTGCTTTGCCATCTTAGCTTTTCAGAAGGTAGTACTGGTGTTTCTAGTGCGTTCCTTCCTTTCACTGTCTAAATGGCTTTTGATTTGAGCTAGCCAGTGCCTGACGTATATGGTTCTTTTCACTGGTGTCACTCTTTTAAATCCTTTTTCAGCCAGTGCATAACCTTCGTTTGATTTTCCTTTTATTTCCTGGCCATTCTCTCTGGAAATTATGGGCTGGGTATTTCTTACATCTCAGGGCTTCATTTGAAGTCTTCTGCATGCCCCATCCGGAGAAAACATGTTTCCACCACTGAGGTGTTACTCTTCTTGTGGTTTCATCTTGATACTTAGCCTTTATTTGACTATTGACCTGTATCTAGATTCTTGAATCAGGGTTCTTCATCAAATATCTAAATAATGAAGAAGATAAATGTGAATGAGTTACCATGAATACAACTCTTAGGCATTTTCATGATATTTTCCATTTCACTAATTTTTCTTGAGTACCAAATGCTTTTAGTAGCATGATAGAGTATTGACATAGCGATGCCAGCTGCACATAGCACTTTAAGAACACCTTCCCAGAACAAAAGAATTAGTTGTGTGATGAAAGATTTAGGAGTTATTTTATTTGAATAATTTTATCTGATTCGAGCAATGTTTATCACATGGTATTCGATGTCTCTAATCAAAACAATTTCATTAATTGCTTAGTATTTGGCTGTTATGTTAGAATATTGCCTTTTGAACCAATATCCACAGTATTACTCTGTTGAAAGTAGTTAATGATTATTGAATGAACACATCTAAATAATCAGAACTAGCTCTCCGACCAAATCCATATATGCTTTTGGTCTGATTATTAGTTGATTGATTGGTCTACTAACTCGGCCCTTACTCTTGTGATCAGTTGATAGATTTCATTGCCAACTTGCATCTTTCTTTCCTTCCATTCTTACCTTCCCTTTTTCTAATTTGCAATGGAAATGTAACATATCTTTCTTCGGTCATTAGTCCTTTGAGGCACAACTCTAGTGCTATTTTGACAATTTATGCAATAACTTTTTTCTTTCAATTAAGAGTAATAAAAAAGAGAGGAGATTTGTGAACTGATAGACAATTCTTATATTAAGTTGACACTTGATATCTCTTTGCAATGTGTAAATTCACATAATAGCTGCCTGAAAGCATTGCTGGCCTGCACAGCATTTCTAACTTGTTTTATGTATGGGTTTTCAATGCAGACTCAGGATTCCTGCTGTGCAGATCCAGCTTCTGAGGTATTCAATGAGCTCCTTTAGTATGCTCTCTTCACTAGGATATATGAACCTCTCATGGACGTGTTCAGTTCCTTTTTCCTTTTTAATTGTTTAAATTTGTAATACTGTGAAATCTGTGCATAAATTCAAGTGTACTTATATTTAGACTTTCATCTTTGAGAATATCTAACTCCCTGGTGGTTCCAGTTGCCCCTCTGTCTATATATTCTGCGGGATCTAAACAGAAAGCTGGACTACTTCAGTCCACGAAGGCATATATTGGTTAGGCGCATGAGTATTCCTCCTGCATTTGGTGAGATGAAAGTAATAGAGTTCATAAGCAAAATTCAGCCAATATTTCCTTCTCTTAGAAGGCACTTGAATTCTGCATTATCTGGTGTTAGAGCAGGTATTACAGCAGGTTTTGTTCAATGCCTTGCTAAAAGAAAAATGCCAAAATTAGATATCTTACATAGAGTTTATGCAGATACTGAGATATGCCCAGATCATTGGAAAACTCATTCCGCCTTTGCTGGAAATCCTGATATACCCAATATTACAATCTTTAGACCATCAGTTTCGAGATTTGTCATAAAAGAGACACTTCAATGCTTTGGCAAGGTAAAACATTTCGGTCCTAATCTTCGCCTATATAAAACAAAAACCAAAAGAAACGGTTGGGGGGGGGGGGAGGGATTCTCTTTTTTCCTTGCTAAATTTCTGATCAAATTTGTATCTCTTGTTTCCTTTTCTTTCACTTCAATTGCAGATGCTAAACATTCCGGATGTTCAGAGAGACAGGTCAGTACTTACTGATCTTCTGGTGGCATTCCAGCCAATCAGCATGACAGACTGCTTTTTCCAAGGCATGCAATTGGTTCCTTCACCAGGAGACATAGGTTATTTATATGCTGGTGCATATTCATTCGTGGGGACTATCTTTGATTCAGGTATGCTACTTCTGAATTTGTTCTTTTGGTTCACATATTTCTTTCATTTATCAAGGAAGCATATGTTGGTCCCTACCACTTGACTTTTTTCCTTGCAGCACGTGCTGTCTCATTTGCTTTGGCATCCGAAGTATTGTTAAGCTTAGAATCAGTACTTGCCTCTATCCGAACTATCCTAGATAACGACCTCGATGATATTGGAAAAGATATTCGCACAGGTTTTTCAAAAGAGCTACTTTCTTTTCTGTCAAAGAAGCTGGGAACTTTTGCTTACAAACTCTTGATGGAAAAGTATGATGGCGTTAATGACATTGAAGATGGTCAGAAAGTCAAAGTATGTTAATCTAGTTGCTCCAGCAAACATCATCATCGTGTTTCTTGAATGACAGCTGACAATACAATAAATTTTCTTTGGGTTGCTAGTTTGATTAATTTTTAACTGCAGGCAGAGGTCATTCAAAAGCTTTTGCGAATTTACTTGGAAAATAGCGAGTCCACTTCCGATTCCCTAAGTGAACTTGCCTGCTCCGTTTTGCCCCAGGTGCATATATTAGGTTGTTTACATAGTGCTGCTTAGTCAGATCATTTGTTGTGATTGAAACGAATGTGAAAGTATTGCTAGATATTTCACATATTGCATCAAACCTTCTGCTGTAAGCTTATCTGTTAAACTTTCCCTGAATTTGTAAAATATTGCTTCAAAACCTACTGCTGCGAGATAATTGTTATGCAATAGGGCTTGAAGTTCAAAAGGTGTACATGGAGACCTTAAGGATTCTTTATAACCTCCTTAGCATTTAAAAGTAAGCTTAAACTACATGATTATACAATTTACTTGTTTACTACACAGGTGACATTTGGAGTAATGGAGAAAATAATCTCTACATAAAATTCAACATTGGTTTATACAATGTTTGGTTTGATTTTTCTTTTCCACATAAAACTTAGTATAATGCATTAGAATGTTTGGTTTCAAAATTTCTTTTCCGCATAACTGAAGCTCGCATAAGTTATGCGGGAATATATGTATTATTTTATACTTGATTGAGTGTGGAATAAGAATGCGGAGTTAGTAGCACATGGATTAAATCACGAAATGACAAAAATAACCCTTTGTGTAGTAACCAAAATAACTTATCCCTGCATTACAAATCTCTATATTACTAATCCCTGCATAACTTGTTTCTAAGCCAAACGACCCCTCGTGTATTAGTTACTTTTACTTCTTCAGTTATAGTAGCATAACAACAACAATAACAAACCCAGTGGAATCCCACAAAGATGGAGTTTGGGGAAGGTAGCGTGTACACTGACCTTACCCCTACCTTGAGAAGGTAGAGAGGTTATTTCATGTAGACACTCGGCTCAAAGAAAGATGAATAAAAGAAGCAATAGTAACAAGCAGTAACACCCGTCATCCAATAAGTTCAGTTACAGCAGCACGCTATGTTGATTGCTGTTATTTATGAGTTAATTGGCTTGTTGAGTCTTCAGAATTTATCTATGTTAGGCAGACTTGTGTGGTAACTGGTATGGTTGTCTACTGGACAAGTGGACATTGTTTTGTCCAAGTATCTTTACCCTGTAAAATCAATCAAGAGAGTGTATGCATGCCCTACTGTTTTGGCGGATCAGGGGTCTCGGTAAAGTTTTAATACCAAGAGATATACATGGCCAAATGCATTTACATTGTTGATTGCTTCAAACGTATTGGAAAATCATGAAAGCAGCAATACCCACTTTGCTTATTAAGTGGCTAGATTTGAATGTGTATGGACGTTAATAATTTAAGATCTGGATTCAATATCTTGAATTTATATATATATATATATATATATATATATATAATGTAACCTCAGTTTTAACTTTATAGTTGTTTACTTTGGAGAATGGTAATTGTGAAAATGTTGGCATTTAATATGCTTAGTGGTCTGTGAGTGTGATACTAGGCAAACCCACAATTTAATCGTATTTTGTTTATATGTCAGGTTTCATCACGCAAATCTGCAGCGGTAGATGGCTGTAGTTTTCCTACTCTATGTCCTGCAACATTTTGCATTTGGTACCGGGTGATGGTAAGATTTCCACAATGCACTCAGTTCTTTGTGTGTTATTCATGTGGAGATTATATGCGTATAAAAACAAGATGTTTACTGAAGAAGATTTAATGGTGCAGCATGAAGAGAATCTTGCTATGATTAACCGTTTGGTGGGTACCTAAATCTTGTATACTATTTAGAAGCTACACGTCAACAGATGGAACTTCCATGATAAAATATAACTGTTGTGTTCTTCTTTACCTGCTTAGGTTAAGGAAATTTCACTGCTGGAGAAAGCCAGAGGTGGAGTTGAAGTGGAAGATGTCAAATGCCTTGTGAAGAAACTACAACAATCTGTTAATGTGGTTGTTTCTTTAGTCAACATGTGCAAGACTCACGATAAGGTAGTTGTCTTGCTTTAAATTTCTTATTTTTATTGCCACTCAGCTTTCTGATACCAATAAAATTGGTGTTGACTAATAGGTCAACGTTCGTGCAATTGCTGTCAAGTTTGGTGGGAAGTTTGTTGACTCTTTCCTCAAAGGTACTTAACTCTATCATGGGTCAGGGTACAAGGACCTCTTTTTATCAGTTAAGGGAGGGTCATTTCTTCCGCCTCATCTTTGTGATTGTAACAAAATGTGACGTATTGGAATTAACAAATGTCTTCAGCTTTTGGTTTCTTACAGGGGCAATTTCAATTGCAGCGTGAGCAAATAATTCAGATGGTAAGATGAGTGAATTACTGGCTTGAACGATCATACATGCTAAAAACCCGACTTTAGATTAAGGAGTCTCTATATTTATTAGGTTAGAGAGCTTCAGATGGCAACGAGAACTATACAGACTCTGTGTTCAGAAGCAAAGGTTTGACAGAAATCTCGTATGCTTCAGTCTATGCTCATTCGTTGTGGCCTAGAGGCTAGGCATCTTTCTGCACTTTCATTTGTGTTTTCTCTTCTTTCTGGCAGGGCATGAAACAAACAGCAATAACCAGCAAAATCCCAATCACCAAGAGATCTATGGAGCGGTTCTTGTTTCGTGTCAAGGAACTTCTTCACTCAACGTCAACTGGATGCACTTTTTGGATGGGTAATTTTACCTTGTATTTGCTGGCATATTACTGTGATCAGATAGTTGATCAAATGATGGTTTATAATAGTATTATTCTGTGTGCTAATAAAGTTATTTAATGATTTAAAGGCCAAAATCTTTCCATGTTCAATGCATGCACGTATTTGTTTGATCTGATATCAATTTCTAATTTGGGAGAACTAAAAGACTTACCCATTCGGTGAATTTCATGGTCGCTGTCGCGACATCTGTTACATTCATTGGAGCCTATGCCAAAATAATTGCGATGCAAGGAGAAATTTCTCTTTTAAGCCGAGGTGTGATGGTCCTTTTTCAGATTTAGAACAGTATAATGATCAAGTTTCATGCTTCTGGTGTCCCCACAAATATGTGGAAGTTTGTTAACAAATCTGCTGCATCGATAGCTAGCTTTGTCTTCTCGTAGAAGTTTTTGATGCTTCAGACTTAAATTTGTGTAATACAGTTGTATCTGAATTTCATCCTCACATGTACTGATTACTTTAACCCGTTTCTTCATTTTGGCAGGCAATCTAAAGCATAAAAATTTGATGGGGGATGTAGTAAGCTCCCAGGCATATATAGATGATCAAAATGACAATATGGACAATGTTTCTATGGAAGATATGGTTATTGATGAACCCACAGATATTGCTGGTGAATGAGGACCTCATTAAATCAAGCAACAAGAGCTGACCTAAAAAATATCCGACACAGCCAGAGATGAACGACTCTTCATTTGCTGTAGATTCCATCATACCTCATGCTTGGTTCCCAATCTGAGAATGATGAAATAGGCATGAATTCCGTTTTACTGCCCCATATGACGTTTGAAAGAAAGAAGTGTATATACTAGCGAGGAACTATTATATTATTACAGTTTGAGAAGTCAAACAGTTTTTTCTTTGAATGTAACATCTCAAACATGTCTTATAATATTTCAACTTTAAGAAAATGTATTTAATTGTACTTTTAGTATAGCTTGTAAATATGTAGGGTTGAGTTTTATTAAAATTAAGAATTTAGTCAAGAAATTGGATGCCTTGATTCTTGTAATTGTAAATTGCCTATGCCCTCTGTAACATTAGTCTGTGCCTCTAGACTAAACAACTGAATAATCTGACGATTCTTTCTTGTATTTGCTGGTTTCACATCTTACAGATCAGCCTTGGGAAGAACTGTTGTGGTTTACTTTACCCCTTATTGCTGTGTTGCAATCAGGGATTGTTGGCAATATTTTTTACATGGATATTATAAAATGGGCTTCCCCTCGGTTTCGCACCAGCAGTTTGCATCTATTGTCTGATAGTTTATACAGTGTCCTTTTGATAGCATGCTCCATGCTCCTATGTGGATAAGTTGAAATTAGCCATCATTATCAAAGTTTTCTCGACACGTCTGCCTCTTCTTGCAATTTCTGAATGCCTTTGCCATGGATAATATGAATACATCTTTTGTTTTTCCCTAGAAAATTTGGCTAGACGAATTAGCATGTGTTGGATTCTTGTGGACTTGATACTTCGCTTGAGAATTGTGCATCCACGTAACCTCCATGAATCCGCATATTAGATCTAAGATGGTCAGAGCTGTTCATACCAACGTACCAAATGAAGAATGCCAGAACCTCAAGTGTATTAAACTGTAAACGTAGTAACAATGATGAAGAAACAATATCACCAAAGGTTGTGGTAGTAAGTGCTCTTCCCAATTTATTGGATGCGAGCTATGCGTTTGGTAGAGAATGCTATACCCTCAAAGTGGGTATTTAATGCTGAATGAGAGACCAAAAAAAAAAATAAAAGATAGAAAAACTATAATCTCTTTCTCTATGGCATCAAGGTGCTCAAGAAAGGGAGCCGTTGTTGGTTATTTAGTTTCCTCTTCCATTTCCCTTTTTACTGGCTAAAGTATAGTATCCCCTTAGTTTTCAGTTTTACGGCCTAATAGCTTATTTGTCATAATTTCTTTTCTGTAGGGTTAAAACTTAAAACTGCCATTTTCACTTGTAAAATTAATGGAAATTGTATACAGTAAAATCATGTGTCCCCTATTTTATAGGCTCGAGGGCTCGCATCGAGGAACAAACTCGATATGGGTCGGGTTTGAGCCCAAGGCCAGAAAGTAAAGCTTGATGATCGAAGTACACGACGAGCACCAAAGACGAGTATGACCAACCTCGATATGATGCCATTATGGATTTGTAACAGAAAGAGCAAGATTCTTGCCACATCCCTAAGATCATGGTGTAAATTCTGGAATAGATTTGCACGTGTTAGTACGAATAGTACTAGGCGGTTAGACAACTGTCCCAATAAGATTCCTTACTGTAATTAGAAATGTACCTTATTTAGGGTTCCCCTATTATATAAAGGGGACCCCAATCATTTGTAACTGATCATCAATCATTGGCAAAAAATATACTCTCTTACTTTTGTGCTCATTATTTATCAGAATTGTCTATTAACTTTATTGTCTTTACTTTACTGTTCTTGTTGACCTACCTCGAGGCCATCTAGCTCGAGGTCAAGATTGCTTAATCATTGGTTTAATTCAACTTTCTCCTCTAATTTATACGTTTGATTTCTTAGTTATAAGTTAGTATTGAACTAAATCACGTATCTTTAAAACCACAAACAAGTTTAATTGTTACCCGTATTTTCAAGGTAAACAATTTGGTGCCCACCGTGGGGCTGAAGATAATAGTGATTATTTCAGTATTGATTCTGTTAGCACACGTTATGTTCATGCTTGTTCTTGTCAAGAGTTTTTGTTCTTAGGTTAAAACATGTCAAACTTACAAAATGCACCTGTACACGACGATGATGGCCTTGGAATTCACGGGGAAAACAACAATGTAACTGCTCCAGGAGCCAGTGTACCACCGATTAACCCTGGAGAAGTGCCGAATGTGGAGCCAATCGATGTTAGTTCACACATTCCTTTGAATGCAAATTTAGGCACAGACTCCGGAGGAAGTTTACACAGGGAAGCCGATCTTGAGGCCAAGGACCACATGGTGTAGGAGATAGGGGAGTTAGCCTCCAAGTAATATTCGAGATACTACAACCTCAACAGGTTGCTATCGCTCAACTTCAAATTCAGCATAAAACTCCAAATGTGGTCAAACCAGAAATCACTCATCGTACTTAGCCGGTGCTTGTAAGATCAAACGGTAATGGCTCGGGGATTGACCCTACGATTATAAGGATGGTCGAAGAACTTACCAAAAGAATCGAGTCGGGGGAGAAAAAGATTGAGGAAAATGACAAAAAAGGTGGATACATATAACTCCAGTGTCGATTAAATACCGGGAGCACCCCCGGTCTTGAAAGGATTGGATGCCAAGAGATTAGTACAAAATCCATTCCTTTCGAGTGCGGCTCCGAAGCCTAATCCTAAAAAGTTTCGTATGCCCGATATACCTAAGTACAACGGGATGAGCGATCCTAATGAATACATTACCTCGTATATTTGCGGGATTAAAGGAAACGACTTAAATGATGATGAGGTCGAGTCGATTTTGTTGAAAAATTTTGGGGAAACTTTTTCAAAAGGAGCAATAATTTGGTATCACAACTTACCACCAGATTCTATCGATTCATTTTCTATGTTAGCAGACACCTTCGTAAAGGCACGCGTCGGGGCCATAAAGGTTGCGACAGGGAAATCAAACGTTTTAAGATAAGACAGAGGAGTGACAAGGTTCCAAGGGAGTTTGTATCCCGATTTCTAATAGAGTGAATGGAATTACCACCGGTCTCGGATGATTGGGCCGTGCAAGCTTTTATACAGGGGTTGAACGAGCGGTGTTCGATCACGTCACAATATTTGAAGCAAAATATGATCAAGTATCCAGCCGTGACTTAGTTAGATATACATAATCGTGACCAAATAAAGATTAGGGTCGAGGACGACCAACTGAGAGCCCCCTCAGGTTCGGTTCATCCTATCATATTGTTAGTTAAGGACCCGAGGGATACAAATAGGGGAACAAGATCAAATAGGAAACGATATCAGCCATATGTCATAGATCGAAGAAATAATGGTTGGGGACGCAACACTCATCGGAATGATCGAAGGAACGGTCAAGGACAAAATTCTAGGGGACGTATGAGTAAGAATTGATTAATATACCGATCATGCAGAAGAACCTTGGTTATCGGAGTATATTTTAGTATTGATGCATCGGGGATCGTATCGGCTATTGGAAGGATCAAGGACACCAGGTGGACCAGGCCTATACAAACCGATCATTGTCAAAGAAATCCAAACTTGATATGTAAATATCATGGCACACATGGCCATAGAACCGAGGACTGTAGGCAACTGAGGGATGAAGTAGCTCGATTGTTCAACGAGGGTCATCTTTGAGAGTTTCTCAATGATCGAGCTAAGAACTACTTCAGAGAAAGAGACACCAATACAAGAAAATGAATAGGAAGAGCTGCAACATGTAATTCATATGATCGTTGGTGGTGTCAATGTTCCACAGGGGCCTATATTCAAACATAACAAGGTGTCGATTACTAGAGAAAAATGAACTCAGAGTTATGTGCCCGAGGGCATCCTACCAATAACGAGGAAGCGGAAGTCATTTCTCAGCCGCACAATGACGCCCTGGTAATTTCTATTTTGTTAAAAAAATTCAAGTTAAACGTGTTCTAGTGGATCCAGGTAGCTCAAGAAACATAATCAAATCGAGGGTCGTGGAGCAGCTCGGCCCAAAGGAGCAAATTGTACCTGCATCTCGAGTCTTAAATGACTTCAACATGGCAAGTGAAACAATGAAGGGGGAGATAATCCTACCAGTAAACGTGGCTTGGACCATCCAAGATACAAAACTTCATGTCATTGAAGGCGACATGAGATGTAATGCTCTACTCGGAAGGCCATGAATCCACAACATGATGGTAGTACCTTCAATCCTTCATCAGATAATGAAATTCCTAAGAACGGATGGTGTGAAAATAGTTTACGGAGAACAACACATTGCAAAGGAAATGTTTGCAGTCGATGAGGTGATACCGACACCAGAGCCTTCAGCCTCAGGAAAATCGAGCACCGAAGATAAGCAGATGGCCAAATAGCAATACCACCACCAGCCTTGATCGAATCGGAGAAACAAGTAATCGAAGAAGTAAAAGAGGCTTTCCTAACTCCTCAAACTTTTTTAGTTCCCGAAGAATAAGATTCAACCAAGTCAACGGTCGAGGAGCTAGAACAGGTCATACTGATCGAGTATATAGCCAAGAGAAAGGTATACCTGGGAACGAAGTTAACCCCCGAACTCAGGAAAAAACTCATTCAATTTCTTATCGATAACATAGATTATTTTATTTGGTACCATTCAGACATGGTAGGGATCCTGCCAGAAATAACAACACACCGACTAAACCTAAACCCTAGATTCAAACTAGTAAAGCAAATAAAAACACCTAGTCCTAGGTGAATCATGTATTCATAAAGGATGAGGTAACTAAACTTCTTAAAATTAGGGTCCATTCGGGAGGTAAAATACCGAGTGGTTATCCAAC
Organism: Nicotiana noctiflora; assembly: GCA_032618575.1. Taxonomy (NCBI): domain Eukaryota; kingdom Viridiplantae; phylum Streptophyta; class Magnoliopsida; order Solanales; family Solanaceae; genus Nicotiana; species Nicotiana noctiflora. The sequence continues at coordinate 36,995 of JASVEL010010427.1, forward strand.
GTAGTTAAAGTCCCTAAAAAGGGAATACACTTATAATATGCTTAGATTATAAGGATTTGAACAAGGCATGTCCTAATGACTCTTTTCCACTGCCTAACATCGATCACATGATCGATACCACGACTAGCCATGAGATCCTGACCTTTCTCGATGCCTACTCCGGGTACAACCAAATTCAAATGAACCCGGAGGACTAGGATAAGACCTCTTTTATCACTAAGTTTGGAACGTACTGTTACAGTATAATTGCATTCGGGCTAAAAAATGCTGGAGCTACATACCAATGCCTAGTTAACAAAATATTCGAGGGACAGATAGGTAGATCGATGGAAGTTTATATTGACGATATGTTAGTTAAGTCCCTGTACGCAAAGGACCATTTAACTTATTTATAGAAAATATTCAAAATCTTGAGAAAGTAAAACATGAAGCTTAACCCAGAAAAATGTGCCTTCGGAGTCAGCTCGGGCAAGTTCATCGGTTTCATGGTATTAAATCGGGAAATCAAAATCAATCCCAACAAAATCAATGCCATCAAAGATTATCACTATCGTATATAGTGTGAAAGCCATGCAAAGGCTAACAGGCCGAATAGTCACCTTGGGTCGATTCATTTCGAGTTCATCAGATCGAAGCCACAGGTTCTTTTCCTTAACTCAAAAAGATAAATTATTTCACACGTACCCCGAAATGCCAACAAGCATTGGAGGAATAGAAGTGATACTTGTCGAGCCCACCTCTGCTTCACACTCTGAAAGTAGATGAAAAGATTTACTTATATTTGGAAGTGTCCAAGATAGCGGTAAGTGAGGTACTAGTTTGGGAAGAGCAAGGTACATAGTTCCCTTGCTATTACATGAGTCGAGCTCTAAGATATGATAAAACTAGATATCCACACTTAGAAAAATCGTCACTTGCATTAATAAGCGCATCTAGAAAGTTAAAGCCATATTTCCAGTGTCACCCCATATGTGTGTTAACCACTTACCCTCTTCAAAATGTTTTGCATAAATCCGAGCTATCAGGACGATTGGCCAAATGGATCGTCGAATTTGGTGGGTACGATACCGAGTATCAACCCCAAATCAAGTCTCAAATCCTACATGACTTCTGATAACTAGGGATTCTAGCCTATTTTATGTTTCGTTTTGCTTAGGTTTTGGATCAAAAGTGTGTATAAGTATTTCCGAAAGCTAACTTATTGTGCTTGTTTGGTCAAAAAAGAGACAAGAAAGTCAAAACTAGATCATAAAGAAGTGAAACCTGCACAAGTTCAAAGCTGAGTCAAAAGGGCGCTGACAATGAAGAAATAGATACGGACGCGGAGGGTCCACTGCTGAGGCGATCTATACTATGCTCCCAGTGGTGGCAAGGTTTTGGGAGTCATATTTTGGGGTTAACAGTCACCGCCACGCGCGGTGCAATTACATGTCATAGGTATCATCTGTTGTGGTCGGGGTCCAATTGTTGCCCTCAACAGAATGAAGAATCAGAGAACATTAGTTGGGAGCTTAAATTGAAAGGCACGGTCAACGATCATATTTTGCGATGCGATTGAAAGAGCGCTTAGGCATGGTGTTTTTCCACTCCTAGTGGACTCAAGTTCAGAACCGACACAGAAGAGAAGAACCGTGGTCCGTGCTTGCTTTTGCACGACCGCGATAGTCATGGCGCTGAAGTGACCTATTTTTCGCTGTTAGCGGGATCTCCGTAGGGACAATTTTGTCCGAAAAATTTAGCTATGTATAATTAGTTATTTTTTAGATTTTTAGGTTATCTGTTGTGAGGAACACGTGAATAGCAACTCTTTACTCTTTTGAATAATTTTAGAGCTTGGTTAACATCGTACATTATTCTTTTGTAGTTACTTTTATGGATTATATTTTATCTAAATATTTGATTCCTTCTTTAATTATGAGTGGCTAAACCCATTAGCTAGGGTTATGGATCAACCCTAGTGTGGTATTTAGTGGGTCTTCAATTTTAGGGCTTAAATGTTTATGGGTGAATGATATTTGGCTTAATTTATTCTTTAAATGTTGAAGTGGTGGTTGCAAACACTAATTTGTGCCTTTTTTACCTAGGCTCTTCTTGAGAAAGAGAAACTAAGTCTAGAAAATTTAGGCTAACAAGGAATTAGGGTGCATTCAATAGATTGACAGTCTTAATTAAAGGTTAAACCTAGAGATAGTAATATCCGACTTGAGCCAATTTTGCTTGATTTTGTTTGAACACCCAATTGGGCTTGAGAAAGCCAATTAGGGCAAAGTCACTCAAACTACCGAGAGGTATAGAGTGAGTAGTTATGTGCAATGTCTATATCACGCTCCCAATTATAACAAATTTGCCCTAAGTTTTAGGCCCTGTTAGATACTCACCTAGTATAAGTCACTTCCCTAGTGCGTTTTTACCAATTAAGAAAACCCTTACAAAAATATCATACTTAGCTTACTTTCCTACTTTATTAGTATTAAAGTAGAATAGTAACCAAACAAAGAATGATCGAAAGTGCAACCAAGAACATCGCACATTGCTAGATTATATAGGAACCCAATTCCAAACCTCTCTTAGCTCTCTGTGGAAATCGATCCCGACCCCTCGGGTAAAGGCTGCATCGACCACTCTTACCATTCTATAGTGGCATAAGGTTGGAGACGATCAACTTCGTGGCCGCTTTTACGTCGACCCCTGTACCAAAAGTGGAGAAATAACTCCTGCTAAAATCGGGCATGTCGTCGAGGGGTAGGGACCCTTTTCACAGACGGTGCCTCGAATGTGAAAGGGTCCGGGGTAGGCATTATTTTGAAGCCACTTATAGGTAGTACTATTAGACAATCTATTAAAACTTCTAGGTTGACTAATAATGCGGCCATGTATGAGTCCATGATTGCAGGTCTCGAGCTAACTAAAAGCCTGAGGGCAAAAGTCATTGAAGCTAAGTGTGATTCACTGTTGGTGGTGAACCAAGTAAACAAAAGCTTCAAACTTTGAGAGGATAATATGCAAAGATATTTGGACAAACTACAGGTAGCCTTGCACCGTTTCAAGGAGTGGACTCTAGATCATGTGCCTCGAGAACAAAACAGTGAGGCTGATGCACTTGCTAACTTGGGGTCATCAATTGAAGAAGATAATATCGTCCCTGGGATTGTGGTCCAATTATCGAGATCTATGGTCGAGGAGGGTCATGCCAATAAATTCTACAAATTTGACTTGGGATTGGGGGAATAAGCATATTGAATATTTGAAAAGTGGAAAGCTCCCATCAGATTATAAAGAGTCAAGGGCTCTACAAACCAATGATGCTAGGTTCACATTGGATGAACATGGAACACTGTACATGAGGACGTTCGATGGACTATTGGAGGTATGTTGAGGGCCGGGGGACACGGATTATGTTTATGAGAAATCCACGAAGGCACTAGTAGAAACCACTCCAACATCAAGTCTTTGATTTGCAAAATTATTAAAGGAGGGTATTACTGGGATAACATGGAAAAATATACTAAGGAGTTTGTTATAAAGTGTGATAAATGTCAAAAGTTCGCACCTGATTCATCAGCGCAGGGAGCAACTTCACTTAGTCCTGTCCCCGTGGCCTTTCATGAAATAGGGAATGGACACCATCAGACCTCTTCCAATGGCCCAGTAAAAGCTAAATATATTTTGTTTATGACTGACTACTTTTCTAAATGGGAGGAAGCACAGGCCTTCGAGAAGGTCGGAGAAAAAAAGTTATTGACTTTATCTGGGATGACATCGTGTGTCGATTCGGGATACCTACCAAAATCGTATGCGGCAACGGGAAGCAATTCATCGGAAAAAAAGTAATGGAGTTCCTCGAAGCACACAATATAAAGAGGATCTTATCAACACCATACCACCCGAGCGGGACAGACAAGCCGAATTAACAAATAAAACTATCATTCAAAACTTACAAAAAAGGTTGAACGATGCAAAAGCAAAATGTAGAGAAGTTCTACCAGAGGTTCTTTGGGAATATCAAACAATATTGAAGTCCATCACGGGGGAAACCTTATTTTCTTTAGTATATGGCTCCGAGGCCATGATCCCAATCGAGGTCGGGGAACCCAATGCCAGATTTTGACATGCACAAAAGGAGTCAAATCACGAGGCTATGGATACTAGCCTGGAGCTATTAGACGAAAAATGAGAAGTTGCACTTGTTCGGTGGAAGCGCTAAACAAAGAATCGAGAGATATTATAATAGAAGGACCAACCTTCGATACTTCGGAATCAGGGACTTAGTTCTACAAAAAGTTACCCTCAATACTCGAGACCCAAACAAAGGTAAACTAGGTCCGAATCGGGTAGAACCATACCAAGTCATCGGAGTTATCGAAAAAGGATCCTACAAACTTGGCATGATGGAAGTTGCCAAACAACTGGAATGTATCACTACTCAAATGACATTACTGCTAAGGTATGACCTTCTCCTTTTTCCATTTGTATTTAAGACTAACTCATTATAGATGTCTGATTGAAGATACCGAGGACACCTTTAAACATGAAGACCCTAGGTTTTAAAGCATGCGTTGCACTCTTTTCCCCTTAGATTGAGTTTTATCCCAAATTGGGTTTTCCGACAAGTATTTTTAATGAGGAAACAACTATGTGCTACCTAAGAAGAATTCAACAGTATCCAAGGCTTCTTTTCCACCAACCTCAAATACCGAGGAGCATCACCCTCAGAGGTTATATTTTCGAGGAAAATACTTCACGCCAAAGAGCATCTCAATAGGAAAACTTTTTAATGGAACAAACAATCAGATGAATTGTGTTTATATAGAATAGTCGAGCCCCAATGGCAAAACATGTATACATGTATTAATTATTCAAAGAAACATTATTTCTATATCAAAATACTTTGTGTCTCAAAGAAATTTGCTACTATACGAATGCCATACTTATGAATCCGTGAGAAATGGCTCAAGGGCCAACATATTTGAATATCTGAACTTGAATTTATAAGACCACAAAGAGGCATCCCTCGATGCAAAGGCAAAAGCCATCATACTCGGGGACTAACCTTTTAGACAAGTTCAAAAGGTTATCGAGAAACAAGTCCAAGAGACACACCCGAAGGCTACGACCATATAAAAGACCACAGACATATAAAAAGGCTACGGCCAAAATAATACAGCTCGTAGACATTCGACTTCCACCATAAGAAGTCCTTCAAATACTTTAAAAAACCGATTAAGTAAGTCTACCCTCGACAAATCAAATAAAAAGGGGCTTCGATAAAATCATCCTTCGAAAAAGCCTCAAGAGGTATTAAATTATCTTAACACAAATGGGCTAAGAAAAATTAGGTTCTGATCGATTGAACCCTCAGAAAACCCAATAGGTACAAAAACACATGCTTAGGCATAAAAAAGTTTTACTAAGTCTTTAGCCGAAAAGAGGGAAAAATTATAGACGTTTTAGAGGCTGAATTGGCCCAACTTAAAGAGCCTAGGGACGACCTAAAAGATCCTAAGGGCCAATATAAAAGAGCATAAGGGTCGATTTAGTAAGCCTAAAAGGTCAATACAAATAGGGTTCGAGACCTCACTCTCACTCAATTCGAACCTAAGGGTTCGATTATTTCACGCCTAAATAAATAATGGCTTGATGATGGTTTGGGGGCTCATCATTATCTGGCATGATCCCGTAAAGGTCTATGCCCAAAAGTTTGAACTTGTTCAAACTCGGCCATGGCAATTTTGAAGAAAACATCTAATATAAAATCTCAAACACACAGTTAAGAAGGATGAAGTCATTGCAGGAATTTACAAGGCATGAAATATCGAGAAAACGTTCAAGGAAATTGTTCTTTTATATATTTGGAAAAAGATATATACAAAGGACCGATGAAAGGTCTTAGAAAAATGAACAAAACAAGAAGAAAGGAAAATCCTATCTATGCCCAAGGCTGGTCTCTCCCTCGGGAGTCACTAAGGCTGGCAGCCTCAGTAAAAGGGGTCGTCGGTGGAGCAGTAACCTACATAATAATGACATATTTTAGTATATGAAATATATAATAGTAATGTAGGGGTTGAATTCATAAAAATACTTAAATTGTCTTACTATGGGCTCATTGGGCTCCTTATAATAATCATCCATTGCAGCCAGGTCAGTATTGCACACAGTGTCTTTTCGGGCCCAACTTCATTATCGGACCTGCTCTGGATACTTTTATAATAATCTTCATCATCGGAGGAGACAAGGAACTTGGTATCGACTTCGAACACTTTTTATTAAGCTTTCTCCTCGGTGAGGTCGAAACCTCGAGTATGGATTTCTTCGAGGGTCTCCCTCCAGGATCAATGTTTGGCCAAATCACTGATCTATTTCTCCTGGTTGGAGGCTTCCTTTAGTTCCATTTGAGTAGACTTGACATCCTTTAGGCACACAACAACGGTCTTGTCAGTCGTGGCCTTCGTTCTCTCGACCTCGGCCCTGACTTCAGCAACCTCAGCCCCGTTGCGACAAGTTTGGCCTCGAGCTCATCGATCTTTTTGCTTTGGAATAGATTTTTTACTTTGAATCCCTAGAACTAGGTCTTAGTCAAGGGAAGATTGGTTAGAGCATCCATTTTCTCAGCAGCAAGCCGATCCATGTTTTCCTTCCACTGGTTGCAGTCGACCTTAACATGACCAACCTCCCCTCGAAGTTGCCCGATCATATCCAATTTTTGCTGCAGCTGAGACACTAAAGTGTTAGCCTCCACAGTTTGATCAACTTGACCATATTCTTGCAAAACGATGGTTACCTGCTTGTCTAGCTCGACCTCATTTTGACGAGCTTTGGCCAAATCTGCTTGAAGGTCCTTGAGATCCTTCTCCTTTAGAAGCCTCAGGGCCTTCCCTTCATCAGAGGACTTCTTGAGCTTGAACTCACATTGGCTCAACTCGGCCCTAAACTTGGTAATGGCCTACACAAATAATGAGATATCAATTAGTATGAGAGGATAAGAAAAAAAATTGCAAAGATAAGAGCTAATGCTTACCTAAGAGAAAAGACGATATGCCTCTTCAAAGAGGGTAGTTGTATAATTGAGGTTGGCAATATCATCGACCGCGATAACATAATCCCGGAAAGGATATTATTCACTGAAAACTTTGCTCGGATCGGGCATTCGCTGAGCTTGATTTTCCTTTATGGCCTCCTTAGAATAAGATGGTCGAGGAGGGGAGTGAAAGAGAAATTTGCTCGAGGCGCTCCATTTAGCTTCAGGGCCTCGGTACTTGCCCCTGTACTTGTTGAAGGCCGGGGAATGATCTCGATCTTTGGTGATTCGGGGGCTTTGCCTGCATTTTTCTTCGGATCCTCCTCTTCATGAGGCACTGTTTATGGTACCGAGGGCTTGATGACCTCAATTAGTTTCCTAGTTCGGGTCACCAGCGTCAACTCTTCACCCTCGTCCTCTTCTTCGTTGTTCAATTGACAGATTGAACCTATGTCCACTTGAATGAGCTTCCTCCTTTGACTTCGAGCAAGGCCCCTATTATCTTGGGGTCTTCGGGTTTCGAAACCCTTTTCCTCTTATTATCTTTCAATGATTTTGGAATCGGAGACTTGGTCTCTTCCCCGGGCGGGTCTGGCCTCATTACGGCGACATCTCCAATGCCTGCATAAATGAAAAATAGGCATAAGTAAGTTAACACCTCCAATAAAAGGGAAATCATCAAAGACATGGGGGAAGAACAAACTGTGGTGTTTGGCCTCCTATTTGCCCCTCAAAAAGTCATGCCATTTGCGTTCATCATACGAGGAGGTCGCAGCTAATTTTTGGACCCACTCTTCGAGGTCGAGGATTGTTGCTCCCCCTTTCTCCTTGCGGAGTCCGAGTTTTGACATTTTTTAGAACAACTCATTTCCTCTCGGGAATTAGGTATTTGAATTTGAAGAGTTGCCACCTAACATATTTAAGGTGCGTTATGGTACCTAAAACAAGTAACTCAGAAAATCGATTTGTATTAATAGAGCTTTGGGTAAGGGCTCGAAATAACTTTGAGGGGAATATGTTAGGCACCCCCCGCGGTCCACAACGGTAGGTCCCGACCGAACTAAAATTACATAAATTAGTCTTATAAACAGATAAAGACAAGTTACATTCAAAACAAGGGGTAAAATGAGTCCTAGATATTTTAGCCTATAGAATCATATATGTACAGTGCTTGGTAATCGTCCCTAAGTTGGAGTGCTACACATATCATTAGCGCACAGGTCATCATATCCTTTACTACCAAACTACCCTCCCCTTAGTGGTTACATGAGCTCTTTTAATTTAACGAAATCTATGCGTGCATTACCCGTCCCTTCCTTGTAGCCTTGGAGGTATTTAGGACCTCTAATTTAGGTAGTTCTAGACTTCCCTAAGGTACTTAAAGGAGAAAAAGCTTGGCGACAAACAAGAACAATTCGGACATTCACATAAAGGCAATTAAAGGCTGACTTTTACCTCCTCACATAAGCAGATAATAGCACGTCCCAAACAGTAAGATTTCAGATATCTTAAAGGATCCTATAGCAAAATATCTAGGTGAGAATGCCACATAGAATATGCAGCATTGTGTTAAAGCGAGGCGATAAAAACTTAATCAGTTTGCTTATTGATTTGAAGACATGTTGAATCTGGGCAGTTCATAAATAACAAAAGCATAATTTTTCGGTTTGTAGGATTTTAGTTGCCTTACAGGCTTGCCTAGGTGTGTAACAGTAATGTCCTATAATCATGGTATCTAATCCTTAATCAATAGTACAATAAACTTATAAACAATTTTAAGCGGGCGGTTTGGGTCCTATAAGCATGCTGTCTAGGCGTAATGACTGTTTTAGACTTGTAGAATTGTAGCAAATGCAGAAATTAATTTAGGATCCTATAGGCATGGCATCTAAATGCAACAATTAGTTTTAAAACCTTATCAACATGTTAAACTAATCTAAACTTGTCGACATATAGAGATTGATTTACAAGCATGGTGTCTAAAATGCGAAATCAATTTTAAACCCTATAGGCATGGTATCTAGAATGCATGATTGATTTATTTTTAACCCTATAGGCATGGAATCTAAATGGGCAAACATTGCAATAACTTATAAGCATAGTTTCTAAATGCTAAATATGTTGAAATTCTATTCGTATGAAACCTAAATGTAGAAATTAATTTTAAAAACCTATAGGCATGGTATCTACCCATTCCCTACAATATATGTATAAGAGTCTCTCCCTCCCCCCTCCCCCACAGTTTTACCAATTTCCCCAATATTTGTTTACAAAGTAATTAATATTACAACCTAAGCATAAATGAATTACAAGAATAAACAATATTATACTATAGGGGGCGTAGATAGGCACAAGACAAAATCTAGGAAACTAGGCCTTCAAATAGTCCCAAGTATCTTATCTCATAGTGCAATAGAGGGTATCTTGACATGTCAAAGTTCTCAAGGGCCTTAGGAACCCTGGGCAGTGCTCACGCCAAGGTCCTCTTTAAAGATCAACAGCTTGTGCAATGTGAAATAGCCAGCCCCAGTGTTTTAACATTCAGAGGAATCTCATGGACTCCAAAGAAATGCTTACACTGGGAGGGCAGAAACCTAGGTATTCTAAGAATTGGAGTGAGTATTTTACAAAACATAATTTTGAGAAAATAGTTTTAGACTCCCAGGAAATAAGGATCAAACAAGGTCATTCAATTCTTGGGAATTAAGCAAAGGGTCTAGCAAACAAACAATATTCCGAAATAAGATCACTTAGTTCATCTGTTACTAGGTGAGTAAACACAAAGACATGGCATGTTGGGGTTAATCAAACAATCATATACAAAAGGGCAGCAGGGATTGGGAGCAATGTTGATCAGGAGTCTATGGGAGGTGAGCATTTAGAACTGGACAGAAGGAACATGCCAGTGGGGAAGTAGACAAATAGATTTAATTTAGATATGAGCAGGCATGCAGACCTGCTGAAAGCAGAAGCACATAGGTGTAATTAAAAACAAAAGTAAACATGCTGAAAGTAAAACATCCATAGGTTCAAACAGAAGTAAACATGCTATTGTATATGAATTGGACAGAGGTATACATGTTAGTAACACATAGATTGAAAGTAAAGACATAGATTGAACATAAGTGGACATGCTAGTGAACACATAGATTAAACAGAAGTAGACATGCTAGTAAACACATAGATTGAACAGAGTAGACATGCTGACTACAGGGGAACACCTAAGTTTAATTGAATAGCAAGAAACATTTAGTCTAATTGCGTAGCCATAAACATAGTAAACATAGAGCATATTGATCTAAAAATAGTCATATGGATAACATGAAACACATAGTTTAATTGAACAGCAGTAATTGAGGCATACAAGTTGGAAATTTGCAGTAGGAGAGTGAAGTAAATAGGATCCAAGATCTAGTCTTGCGTTCCAACCGACTAGCTAATGCAATAGACAAGTAGTAGTATGTTGCAATAAAGAGAGAGAGAGAGAGAGAGAGAGAGAGAGTAAGAATTTTTGAGTGCTTTTCCTTAGGTATATGTGTATGTGTGTTTGAAATAGAGTCATGTACTTATATGAGTTGAGTAATGTAAAGTAAATAAGGATATGCAGCTTAATATTGTAAATAAGGTAAGGAAAACAATCAAATAATCAACTAAGATTGACAGGGCAAACAATCAGGGAATTATTCCCATAAATAATTCGGATTGAGTTTCAAATAAGGCAAGAAGTGAGTCTAACAACCAATTAAGGTTAGAACCCATAAATCAAGCAACCAATCACACAAATAAGGTAATCTGAGCAATTAGAGACCATTCTAGGATTAAATAGCCCCTAAATAGGCAAGAGATATTAATTAGGAATCTCAGGATTAAGGAAAGCAAGCAGAAATTCCATAAATAATTTCAGGAAAAATTAAACGCCAGATAAATAAGTCAGTCAGTCAATTATTCAAAATAGTAATGGAATTAATGTTGAAGTGAACAACAAACAGTCAAACAATCAAGCCTGAAACATACTCATTACATAAAGATTAAGCAAAAACATAAGAAGTTTCAAAAAAGCCTTTTGCAAGAACAAACGAAGTAGAAACCCTAATTTTAAAAATGCTTAGAGTAAATTAACAGTAGGGGAATCAGAAGACTCTTAAAGAAAACGGTCATGGAAACTTGAAACCACTTCTAACACAGATTTGACCAACCAATAATCAAGAAAACCAAAACCCTAAAATAACAAAGTACCAAAATCGATTGATAGTAAGAAACAGGAGATCTTTAAAGAAAAGTCATTGATGAACTCAGAATCATTCCAAATCTACAAAGATCTGGGCGGATTCATGTCCAAATATTAGGGTTTTGAGGAAAAATGGGAGGGGTAAAGAGAGTTTATTTTTGAACCAGAGATTTGAACCATAAACATCGAGATAGTAGCACTCACAAATGGAGGTGAGCGTAGATGGACTCTTAAAGAGTATCGAACAAGATCTGGGCTAGCTCTTTTAGGATTTCTTTCATGGAATAGCAAAATTGAACAATCACAAGAAGTAGGAGACCAATGGAGGTCTGAAACAATTGTCTAACCTCATAGAACAGGTAGGAATTGAAGGGATTATGGCTAGGTTTAGGTGGCGACGATTAGGGTTAGGGTTGGGTCTCAGAGAGAATGGAGAGAAGAGGAATTTAGGGTGTCTGAATGGGTGAAGTGATTAGGGTTTAAGGGTCTTTTGGACTAAAAAATAAAAGGAGGAACGATGGTTGTTGATCTCTGTGATCAACGACTAAGATCAAAGGGGTTTGGGGCCGGGTAGAGTCTTTAGGTTTGGTTGGGGTGAATTTGGGCCTGGTTTTAATTGGACTAGGATTGGGGAATTGAAATTGGACTCGTTTAATAGGCTAGGTCCGAAAAATAAAAAGGGTTATTTGTTAAATACCCATTTAATTGATGAAAATACTTAATAGATTATAAAAATATTTTCATGATTAGAAATATTTTAAAATAATTAATTAGTATTTAAAAAATAAAAAAAGCTATTTTCTTGTAAAATAATATAATAATTCATGCATGGGGTATAATTATAAAGTTATTGCAATTATAACCCCAAAAATGCAATTAGTACAAGTGATGCAAATGATAAAATTAAGCCACAAAATTATTATAAATCTATTTGTGATGCAGTTAGTAATTGTTTATATAAATAAAAATACTGAGATAAATTAATTAAAACCCTTAAAAATACTGAAATTGTGCAAAAATATTAATTGATGCTAATGCAATGTTCTGGAGGTATATATGCATTTAAAAAAAATATTATAGATAAAAATTGGGTACAACAAGGATCGCATGGGGCATCCAAGCAACAACTACAAAAAGTTAAAGGCATTACAAAATACGGAAATGAAATATAAGAAGATACTGGAAAAATAACTTCACTTACAATTGGGGATGCATTTCTCTAGGAATGACATTTTTTCCTTAGGGATGACATCCGAGGTTCTCACTCGGACGAACCGGCTCATCCAGCCTCAGTCATTATCCTCGTCATTGCTTGTGAAGAAGGAAAAGCTGGGGTCGATCCAATCGAATGACATGATCAATGGTGTACTCTAACCCCTCGACCTTGCTAGAAAAGTAGCAGAGCATAATCACTACACACCAGAACGAAGGTGGATCTGGAGGAGGGTGACTTGATATCTTTTGTAGAAGTCGATTACAACTGGATCAAGGGGAACCACTGTGAAGGGGTAAGTGTAAACAATACACTTAAGAACCCCTCCATGAGTGGTAATGGTTTCATCATGGTCTGGGATCTGTACCACGACCTCGTCCCCCCAACCACAGTCTTTTTTCATTGACTTGAGATGCTTCTTCATTATCGAACTGATATATCGGGATACATGCTCGCATCGGTTAGGGATTTTTTTCAACGATGAAGTCTTCTTTATAACATAAGGGCCGAAAATAATCTCGTGAAGGGTCGGTGCCACAAGTTTGGCTGACCGAAAAAAGGAGGAAGCTTTCTCCTTTTGAGGAACTGTCTTTAATGTTTTCGCCATAAATTCGAGTTAAAAGAAGTGGAGATAGGTGGAGTTTGGTATTTTGTGACACTGAAGAGAACGGGAGTAGCGGGTAATAAGAGACAAGAGATGAAGAGAGAGAGATATAAAAGAGGCTTTGAGGTGGTTTGAAGATTAAAGTAAATTTTTTTCTGAAATTAAACCTTGTATTTATAAGAAAGCGGCGACGGTTGTGTTAGTGGCCGACCACCACTAGAGAAGCATTTAGTATTTTGGGGAAGCGAATCGACGGGACATTTTGATCACTTCGAGCGCCTACGTCATGGGAATGATGTCATCATCAAAGATTCTAGAAAATCGAGGCTCAAATCGTTTCTTATCATTTTAGTCTAAGAAACGCGGGGACTATACGGTAAAATTATGTGTCCCCTATTTTGTAGGCTCGAGGGTTCGCATCGAGGAACAAACTCGATATGGGATAGGTTCGAGCTCGAGGGCACAATGTAAGATCGAAGTACGCGACAAGCACCGAAGCCGAGTATGACTAACCCCGAGATGATGTCATTATGGGTTTGTAACAGAAAGAGCAAGATTCCCGCCACATCCCCAAGATTATGTCGTAAATTCTGAAATAGATTTGTATGAGTTAGTACAAATCCGTACTAGGCGGTTAGACAGTCGTCCCAATAAGATTCCTTACTGTAAATAGAAATGTACCTTATTTTAGGATTCATCTATTATATAAAAGGGACCCCAATCATTTGTAACTTATCATAATATACTCTCTGACGTTCCTGCTCATTATTCATCAGAATTGTCTCTTAATTTTATTGTCCTTAATTTACTGTTCTTGCTGGCCTACCTCAAGGCCATCTAGCTCGAGGTCAACACTTGCTTAAGCACTAGTTTGATTCAATTTTTTCTTCTAATTTGTACGTTTGATTTCTTAGTTATCAGTTAGTATTAAACTAAATCACATATCTATAAAACCATAAACAAATTTAATTATTACTCGTATTTTCGAGGTAAATAAATATTTATCACAAAGTATAGTTATATTTTTAAGAAGATAAAAAATGAAGTTTTTTAACTTATTTGTTTCATTTGGAAAAAACAAAGTATTTTTTCCATCAACCAATAATGTGATACTTCTCTTTTTGACTTAACCCAGCCGTGTTCAATTATATGAGATTATGCGAATTTGAACAAGCAAAGTTCAGATTTCTCCTATTTATAATGGTTAGTTGCATTATTTATTTATGGATTCTTGTCGGTTGTGATTTAATTGTAACTAATTCATTCACATCTCAATTTTAATGAGTTCTAACTGTTTAGCTGCTAAAAAAGGTCAAGAAGAAGAAACATTTTTCCATTTATAAAGAACTGGCATTGTTTTGGGGATAGATTTGTTTTCTTTACTAGTAATTGAAAAAGAAATAGAGAACCATCAAGGTTTTAATTAATTGTAATGTCTATGTCAAACAATCAAGCAAAGGAGCCAATTGTTTATGTTCGGAAGAAAGTCCGAAAGACCAAAAGAATAGAACTAGTTGGTACTGTTGTTGCTTCCCCTGTTCATCAGGTATCTTTTCTTTGTCTTCCTTGTAAATTTTTTATGCAGTTCACATTTTAGATCTCTCACAAGTATGAGTGTTTATGGTTCGGTTTGGATCGGTTTTTTTCTTAAAAGAAATTAAACTAAGTAAGTATATTTTTTAAATATTAGAACCAAACCAAACCAATTAAGTCAATTTTTTTCGATTCGGTTTATGTCGGTTTTTCCGATTATTTGTCGGTTTTTTCTTAAATACAAGATATATACTACCAAACACATATTCCCGTGACCATATTTTCATGCCCTTTGAGAAATCTATTATTTATCAAGATATATTGATGATAATTGAATCAAATAGTGATAAATAATTTAAAGACTCAATTAAAAATATGTTATTTTTAACACGAAATGGATTCTTACACTAAACAAAAGAAAACTACCAATCAAACTAGAATGTAAGGTAAAGAACTGTATTATAAGTGCAAACTATTAACATTTACCATAATTTTTTTGAAACTTTGTATAACAATATCCATATATATAGATGTAATAATAAATTTGAAATAGTTACTCGTATGGTCAGTTTGGTTCGGTTTTTTTCTTATTAAAACTAAAACCAAACCAAATTTAATCAGTTTTTAAAATTCAAAACCAAAACTAAACCAAACCAAAAAGTATCGATATTTTTTATCGGTTTGATTTAGTTTTCGATTTGATTTGATTTTTCGGGTTTTTACGAACACTCCTATTCACAAGCACAGAATGAATCCCCGGTTCTCACGCTCTTTTAAAAATAAACAAATAAAAAATAAAAAATAAAAGGAAGAAATTATATGAGGAAAAAACATATTTAGGCAATATTTAATAAAAAATTTCATAAATTTAGCAGGAAGAAGTAATTATAAAGCTGACAGCTAAATAACTACATTCCTAGCAGAAAAATGATCAACCCAATAAATGTTAATTAATGGACCTCTCAATCTTTTCCATTTTGTTGATTACTTTAATGTGATATGTTACACATTTAGCTAATCTATGGGTAAGATTGTGCCACCATTAAACCACATTAATATTGTTCATTTCCAATTACTTTTTTTCTTTTCCTTTTCTTTTTTCTGTTTTGATTTACCACCTTTAATTTATTTTGTTTTCTAATAAAGAACAATGATTTTGAAGTTTTGGAAGTTGCGTGATGGGAGGTTTTCTTTATATACTTACTTTTATGTTGTTTTATTTCTTTTCCACTCTGATATATATATATATATATATATATATATATATATATATATATATATATATATATATATATATATATATATATATATATATATATATATCACTTGTATTTTTGGAAAAATATCTAATATACCACGTATATAAATTGATATATACATATTATATAGTTATTAGGATATGCATAGTAATATATGATGTATTTGTGGCATATACTTAATTATATGCTTTGGTCTGCTATATATTTATCGTATAATAGTACATGTATGGAATATATACAATTGAATAAATATTATTTATATAATACACCACTTGTATATTATCACTATTATATTATATACAATGTATATAATTGATATATATGGAATATATACAGTTGAATAAATATTATTTACTACTATTATATTATACACAGCGTATATATTCGACATATACATGTTATATATAATAATCATTTGGATATACATAATGATATATGATGTATTTTTGGCATATATTTAATTTGATGGTTCAGTCTGCCATAAATTTATTGTATAAATAGTACATGTATGGAATATATTATTAAATGTTATATATAAGATGCACTTTTATATAGCTATCATAGTGCATCATTTGTAAATAATATATCTATATTATATACTATCAAAAACTTTAAAAAAATCGAAACTGAAAACTGAACATACTAAGTATCTGCTCATACCTGTGGCTTACTTCCTTTCCATTCCAGTTGTTATAGCAAATATTAATACAAATAATAAAGATTATAACAGATGAATGAATATCAAATTCATAAACAGTACTTGTGAGCACGTGATTTTTGCCCACATGAGAATTATATATATATATATATATGCTATATTTTATTTATACTATAAAAAGATATATTCAGAGTCCGAAAATATTCGAAGAATCTTTGAATGCTAGATTTTAAAAAATTAGAATATAAAAAGACAAAAATATTTGATTGCTAAATTAAGCTACTATAAAATTTGGAATGGAAAATAGGAGGAGAGAGAACATAAAAAGATAAATAAGAATAAAAGAGATTCCATAATCTGTTGCTCATTAATTGTGCACGTAATTTTTTACACTGTGCTACTATTGTAAAAGAATGTGCTATATATAAAATAAATAACAAATAGTACCATTTTTTTAAATATTTTTTAAAAGAAGCTCAATAGTGTATTTTTCCCAAATTATTTTCTCCTCCCACTTTAGGCCCTAGACTATTGGGTCATATCGACTGGGCCAAGCAGCGGAATCCAAAAGGACAAAGATCACTTTTAATTTGCGATCAGAAACTATTCATATAAGATAGCCGTACAAGTATATATATATATATATATATATATATATATATATATATATATATATATATATATATATATATATATATATATATAACTATTATTTTGTGTGGCTATACAGTGTCATTTTTCCAATTAGAGGTGTTCTGTTGGTTCGACAAATGAACGATTTTGGCTTGAGAAAGTTAATGAAAAATTAACTTAAAATAGGTTCACATAAATTGAAACGGAGGGAGTATCATATATACATAAAATATTTTTTTTAGTCCAGCTACACATTATAATTTCTCGACGAAGAGGTGTCGGTTGATGCCTCTTGAATACAACTTTGATCGGTTTTTGCAATTAAAACAAATAAAAATTGATATTAGAAAAACTGACCAATTTTTGTCGGTTATTTTCGTACGAAAATACAATTAAAGAATATAAATAAATAAAAAAAGATAATCTTAAAACAAATGCACCAATAGTCTAGTGGTAGAATAGTATCCTGTACACCCCTCGGTTTGATTCCCAGCCGGTGAATCTTTTGATTACAAAATTAAAATACCGACCAACTTTGATTATTTTTTTTTTTTTTTGTAATTTTTTTGTGAATTTAATTTACCAACCAACTTTGATCGATATATTAAAACGACCACCAAAATACCGCCCAAGCAAATTTGGTCAGTTTTTTTGGTTGGTATTTACGGGATTTCTAGTAGTGTAAAAGCTGCTTTTCCGTATATTTCCTTAACCACTTCTTATCCAAAGCTTTTTGTTGATGTCTTGAGCCGAGGGTCTCCTGAAAACAGCCTCTCTGCCCCCCGGGTAGGGGTAAGGCCTGCGTACATATTACCCTCCCCAGACCCCACTTGTGGGATTATACTGTTGTTGTTGTACTTCTTATCCAAAGCAGCATGATGCGCATTTGACATATGAATTTTCTTTTAAAAAATTGAGAATGAAGCCGCAACAATTTACCAAGAATTTAGTTTATTAATGAGGTGTAGCAAATGATGTTACATTAAACAATTAACACTTTTAACTTTGTTATTTTTGGCAGGATTTTTTGCCCAAAAAAGTAGGACAAAAGAGCTTTGAAACATTACATAATGATTCCATCAAAATTTTCGAGGAAGAGGTTCCACAAGAGAAGAAATATGTTGATAAGAAGGAAACAAAGACAAAGAGGGGCACCAAGTGTTCCTATAGTTCAAAGTCAAATACTAGGCTATACAAAGGTAAATTTGTTTATTTACCTTTTATTTTCTCTAGTGTGAATTAATTAATTATATATATATGTATATTGTATAGGTGGAGGGGCTCGAAATGGAAAAATTAGTGATAATAAAGAGGAAAGGCGCAAAACCTGGAATCCTCAAACATCAGTTTTCAACAAATACATGGAAATTCTGACAACTGAGGAAGAGACAAATTGGAATCAGCTTGCTCTTGTAAGTTACATGCACTCTATATTAAATGCAATATCTTTTATTCTTCTGTATAAATAATACAAATAAATTAAAGAAAATATAAAGAAATAAATTAACGGCAATTTAATATAAAATATATATACATAAAATAAAAGATTTGACCTTTCTACTCTTGGCGCAATGGATGGTCTCGATAAGATGACATTTACTCAATGCACAGTTACGTTTTAAACCTTGAGCTCATTTCCATGATTCCATCCAATATATTCCAAGTCGCTTCGTGCAAACATTTCACCATAATTAGGTTCTATGCAAAGAATTTTCTTTTTAAGTATTTGACCTCTTTTTAACAATATCCCGATATAATAATATTTTACTATAAAAGTGTTACTCCCAAAACGCACACGCAAGTATACATAGTCGACAAGTAATATAGGATTTTAAGTCCAGATAACGTACCCACGAGGACTTGTGATTAACTATCAACTAAATTAAACCCAAACAATTAAGATTAATTAATCTATTCAAGCAATTACTAAAGTATGAATAATTAACTACTACTAATCTAGTGTAACAAACTAAGAGATTAGAGAAAATAAGTAGGCAATATTAGAGATGAATTCAACGAGAGAAAATATTCCAGAGCTATGGGTTAGCTAACAATACCGTTGAGTCTTCCACTTAAATTGTCTGATTAATTTATCTGGTTTATTGATTGACAAGGTTAATATTGCTCATAGCCTTCTTCCCAGCTCACCTATTCAAGCTAACCTAACGCCTATATTCCTATGGAATTAGGATTAACAAGAATGCATTTATAACTCCCGTATAATAACCAAGCAAGGGAATTAGGTATATTCCTATCCTAACCGCAAATCCACCCCCCTCCTCCCCAGAGTTAAGATCTTGCTCTACTCAATCTTATATGCAATCTAGAATTCATACTCCCAAGTTCAATCCTAGATTCGTAGATAGTATTCAATTGGTGATCAAGTAATCAAATAATTAAGCGCAAGATTGAATAAATAAACCAATATGATAAAATAATAAGAACAATTCAAGCTTCAAACTACAACATTCACTTAGCACCCCAAACTCTAGAACTAATAAACTATGACATTAAAAGAAGAAAAGAGAAGAAAAACAAGTTAGAAGCCTCCTCCAAGCGTGGTGTGTGTTCTCCAACGTGAATTCTCTTTCAATGTATGTTAGATCTCTCCAAAGTGGCGTCCTCCCTTCAAAAATATATTTAGTCTTGCTTTTATAGGTTTAGGACTGAAATAAACTTGTACTAGGCAAAGTTGGACAAGTTTCATGTCATTGGTGCCCAGCCTAGCGCCAGACGCCCTCCATGACGTTTTATATTTTTGCTACTAGTTTTGGCGTCACTGGTAGGGCTACATGTGGCGCTGCAATGTCCACTTCTCCTGTTTTCGTCCATTTTGGCTTTAGTTTCGGACATTTTGCTCTCGATTGCTCCCAGATCATTCTTACACATAAAAACTTCTCAAATTAATATATATCAACACATTTCACATTCTAATTATCCACGAAACAAAAGTGAAAGATGAGGCGATATACATATAAATATATATATACTTTAAGCTAACATAAAAAAGCCAAGCTTTTTCGAAACTAATTTTCATGTTATGTAATAATATATGTTTTCTATAATAGCACTTTGCTATAGTATGCAAAAATATTTGGAACAAATGAAGCTCTTATATAGAAAGGTTTGGGTGTATAACATACATAGTATCTTACTATCATATAACTAAGAATTTGGTTACTTCTGGATATTAAAGTAGTAAATATTTTACTGCCTTTTTTTTTTAAATTTAATTTTTACATTTTAGATTTATAACCCATAATTTTCATCTTTTAATTTATTTTTAATGTTTATTTTATTTTATACATTACATTTTCTTTTTGGCTTATCATACATACCTTAGGCCTGATGGGCAAAACACCCATCTTACTCCTGGGTCTTCTAAAACACTACTACATACTACTGATTTATATATGATGACTAAAACATAGTAATAATGTAATATAATGTAAACATGAACAAGACATTTGATAATTCCTTCTTTTTACTATATTTTTTCCCTAAATTTTCAAGTTAGCTTTCATCACTTGTCTAATATGTATTGTTAGGTTGATGGGAACATAGACTATGTGAGCAGCCAGTTGGAATTTGCCAAGGATTTGGGAGAAACAGCTCAGAGGCTAGCACTTACAAAAGTGTGTAGTTTGAATAAATCTTTGCAAAATTCCCCTCCTATTTTTCCTAATACTGATTGGGAAAGATTTGATGCTAAGATCAGAAAAGGAAGAATGGTTCATCAAGAGAATCAGAAGACTATAAATTTTGAAGATTTTTATGCTCAAAGAAGAAATAAAGGTATCAATATCAGTGAAAAAAGTGTGAATTCCAGAGAAGAAATGACCAAACTTTTGGGAACAAACAATAACCAATCTAGTGGCCTAAAATTGCAGTTCCAAAATATGACCAGTATGAACCAACAACAACAACAAAGTCATATCCCGTGTGATCCCACAAGTGGAGTCTGGGGAGGGTGGGGTGACCGCAAACCTTACACCGAACTTTATGGGGTAGAGACTAGTATGAACCAAGTGAGTCCTAGTTATTTCCTTAGTAATAATATGAAAGAACAGAATATATGGCCAAGACGTTATAAGCCAAGAGCAATAGTTCATCCATCCAAGATTATAAGCCCATGCAACAACTCTGATCAAAACATGCAGAGAACATTAGGGTCCTCGCCGTCTTTCTCTTTTATGAAATTGCTAATGGGGGATGATAATTGCTCCATGTTGACTGAAGAACTAAATGCAAAACAACAGTTCCTTAGCCCAAGGTGGGTGCAGCAACCCCAGCAAATATCTTTTATGGATTTGCTGACAAGAGAAGATCATGAACTCGAGATGCTTGATTTGGATTCTACTAAACATGTCTTTTGATGTTCCTTCGCCCTGAATTGATTGTCAGTTTTAGTTTTTTTGATGGTGTAGTAGACTAATTATCAATGATAAACACTGACGTTGTTTGATCCTAAACGGCAATATGACAAAATGATCTCTATTTAGCAATTAATGGATCAACTGTCTTACATAGCTGCAATGCTTACCTGCAAATCATATATATACACAACTATGCCTCAATTGATCATAGCCAGTCGTAAAAATAGCCGTCCATTTACTTTTTTAAACTAAAAATAGCTGGTGAACGTATAATATATGTATAATGCATGTGCAATATATGTATATCTATGTATAATTTATGTATATTGGCTAAAAAAAAGTAAAGAGTGTTATTGAATTCCTCATGAGATTAAGTCATTTACAAGTATACATATCAGACAATTATAATTGTCACTGCTTCACTTCTCATGATCACCAACAAACAGCAAATTAAAATAGGGAACATAAAATAGCACTGTATGTACTACATGTTTATTACTATTATTTCAATCTAATGATCTGCTTCAAATTAAACCACAAAGTCAAAACTCCTTTGCACTCATAAATTTTTACAGATGATTGTTTCACAAAAGCAAATTAAAGAAACTCAAGTATCAACATATATATCCTGAAAGAAAAAAATATTCGAGAGTTAGGAATCAAGAAGCAAAACATGCAAATTATTACAAAATGATAGATGGGGAGGCAAATGCAATTCTAACATTAACGATAGAACTTGTTACAGAGGCGTTTTTGGTAAGTCAAAAGTCACACCCGCGCAGCAGTTAAGTTGTGCACTTGACTTAGCCTTTCTAAACACTTAGCCAAATTTCAGCAAGTTTGGCCTTAACGAACTTTTGGCAGCAATTCAATAAGAACACAAGCAAATACGGAAAAATTCCAACCCTTGTATTAATTTCGAAAATATACAAAGGACCCCTCACTTTGTTGTGAACACAAGTCGTTCACTGCCCACTTTTGACAAAGAACACAAGTCGTTCTTGGCCAACACTAAGACCTGCCCAAGCCTAGCCTTAGTCCCTTTTGAAACACCTTGAAACCCTCACGTTTCACTCTTGTTTCCCACTTAGAATTTCACACGAAATTTACTACATAAATCTGTCTAAGTCCAAAGGCCCTATTTAATTATAACATATAGGCAACCCTTAGGACTTGACAGCACATAGACACTTGTTGTCTACAGCTTTTGCCACTTGTCGGGCTAAGGCTTAACCTATTCCTAACTTGTAGTTGACATCCCCAATTACATAGGCCATGATATACATGATATTACAATGGTACAAGCATAAATTAGTCATGGGTACAAAGAGGTTAAGGCAAGGTAACCGCCAAACTGCTTTGGCATATGCATTTGACTTGGTCAGTTATGCTTCACGCCCAAGGCTTGCTTTGTGCCAAGCCTTAGCTCATCTTGACATTGCTCCGCACCTATGTCTTGCCCGCAACCTGCTGCCATGATTTTGCCATACAAGCCCGACACCGCTGCCGCTCGCACACTGTTTTGGCCTAGTTTCTGCCTTGCCCATGTCAACCTTTGTTTCCCTCGTGTCATTGCTTGCATTTTCCTTCACATAACCTTGCTTTAGCTATTGAAAGTCTTTAATTTGCCATCATTCCGTACATCCACATTTTAGCTTAGGCCACATTTGTTGCTGCCACAACCCGAAGTGCACGTGCCACTGACTTTAGCGCGTATGCCATGCCATGCCACCCTAACATTGCCCATACAGCCTTGTCAAGCCTTTGCCAAGCGCGTCTTACCTGTCCGGAGGCTTTGGTCAATATTTGCCCACAACAGCTCTCAATGACAATGTCTTGTCCGCCGTCGCATGATCGTTTTACCCGCATATATGCCAGTGACATGACCATCACGCCCCAATCCTTGCTACAAGCGTGCCATGCCCGATGACAAAAGAGTCGGGTTCTAACCGAATTCTCCTAAGTAAATGGTGATCGTATTGCCACACGATATAAGAGATAAAATTATAGACGGTGACTATCAATCACAATCATAGCTTGAATGCAAGATTTTAGCCTCTCGTTTGTTGCCTTCTGCAAATTAGCTCGTGTGGACATAAGAATTTTTTCACATTTTTATGAAATATTTACTTTCTTTCGAAATCAGTGTTCGGTCATAAAATTTTCAATTTTCATTTGAATTGAATTTTGAAATTATTCGAAAATTTGAAAAACTTGAGAAGGTTGTTTTTCAAAATTCACTCAGATCATTCACAAAACTTAAAAGACAAACCCAAAATTATATTTATGTCCAAACACGACTCTAATATTCGAATGCCATTTTCACTTTAAAAAAAATTCACTTTTTAAATTTTTTTTTACAATTCTTATGTCCAAACACCAACTTAATGTCAATTTCAATTTTTTTCAAAAAGAAAATAAATACAAAAGTAGGTTATTTAATTCAACTTGGTAAGAAATGCAATAATTCGTTCAGATTGGAGTTCTTAGTTAAAAGTTTTCACTTGCGATTTAATTGAATACGAATTGTACTACTTCTTGATTTATTGAATACATAGAATTTTACCACTTAGACTGTTATATATATATGAATAGATTAAAAAAAGTTGACCAACGTCGTAACTATAGGACGAAAATTAAGTCTAATTTAATTAGACGGAAGAAGCAATATGTTTTGCATGAAATATCAAATCCTATCCATATACAACATAATGAAAATTGATAATTCTTGAACTATTACAGCATATCTTATTTTAGTTATGAAATTTTTTCTATAAGCTCATCATTTGGCTTGTGCTGAGAAAAAAGATTTTGGCAAAAATATCTTTAAGTGATGCAGATTTAACTGTGTTTAACATATTAACTCTTGTATTACTAGTGCAAACTTAATATAATTATTAAAACGTACTTTTGGCGATCCACATATTTGGTTTCT
The DNA here is from genome assembly GCA_032618575.1 of Nicotiana noctiflora. NCBI lineage: Eukaryota > Viridiplantae > Streptophyta > Magnoliopsida > Solanales > Solanaceae > Nicotiana > Nicotiana noctiflora. The sequence continues at coordinate 61,449 of JASVEL010010427.1, forward strand.
AATAAAATGAAGCTTCAAATTATTAATGTTAGTGCAACTCATGTGAATTAATTTATGCCGATGGAATGCAAAAAATAATATTTGTATCATTAACACCTGGATAAAATCACCTAAAACTTCTAAAAATCCTTAAGAATGGTTCTTCTTGGATATTGAAATCCATCATGAAAATTTCCAAATCGTGACTTAGCTTGTTGCATTGACAATTTTTGCATTAATATTTGCTGCAAAAAAAAAAAAAAAAAGTGTACCGTCGTTTTATCATACAACAATTATTACTATATGATTATACCAGCAAATTAGTGTGTGAACCAAAAAAAAACTTAAATTTAGTGATCATATATAGATTGAAAATTAGTCGGGATTGATTAAATAAATATATGTTACCATTATTTGTGGTGCAGGATCTCTAAGTGAAACTTGAGAGGAAGTCAATTTAGTCCAGACAACAATGGTGCAGTATGGAGGTTGCGATTAAATTTGCAAAACTAAGATTAAAGAATTTTCAGATAATAAGATAAAAGTATGAATTTTTGTGCAGAAACTATGCGAAAAATAAGGATATGAGAAATTATAGCTCAAGAATATTCATGCAAGGTTACGATATCCTGGGGTTATTTTCCCAAGTATTTCCCCAGTATGGGTTGTTTCAAGAATATTTATATCTAAAACATACATGGTCAAAACCAAGACTGCACCAAATAATATATGGACTGAACTATGTACTAGTCTACAGCTACTAAAACTTATGAATTTGTTAAATTTAGATCAAGTCGTCATTACAAGTGTACATCAGAGAATTATAATTGTCACTCGCTTCACTTCTCATGATCACCAAACAAACAGGAAATTAAATAGCATTATTGTTCTACTACATGTACATTACTATTCTACAAATATCAATATAATATGATCTGCTTCAAATTAAACCACAAGATAGAACTCCTTTGTGGTACTCATAAATTTCTACTGATGATATTTTGTTAATTTCACAAAAGCAAAATAGAAAGAAAATCAAGTGTTCATCAACATATATATATCTTGAAAGCAAAAAAAAAATAGGAATCAAGAAGCAACTCTATATATGCAAATTTTTTTAGCAACAAGTTGTAGCACCCATGATCATCAAGAGTTCTTTTTCGGCTTGCATATTATCATCAAAATCAACCGTCCTTTTGATGCTTTCAATGGCAATCCGAGCCGCTTTTCTATCTCTTTTCCGTTGTGACTTGGCTTTCGCTTCTCTCAATTGCTTCTCCCACAGCTCTATCTTCTTCTTCATCTCTTTCTCATTAAACACTTTGCCTAAAATTTGTTGTTGCGATTTCAAGATTACATTAGCGTAGCGAGTTTTCAGTATCGCAGCCCTAAGTTTTTTGTCGTCCTTTTCCAAATCCTTAGTATCAATAGTAATATGATCAAAGATGGTAGTATCCATGGAGATCTTTCTCTTCCTGCGGCAAGCCATAATATTCTTTCTAACTTGGCCACCAAGCACTTTTGGCTGAGAATTATAAAGCAGCGTCATAACTAATTAAACCACGGAGATTAGAACGCAACTATGCACCAACAAAATATAGTAACCCTAAGCTTTATTGTGTATCAAAAGAAAAGTAATGACGGAAACTAAATAATCGCATCACATATATAGAGAGGCATATTAACCTTTTCCCATCTTATATGGGAAAAGGTCCATTATGGAATTTTCCTAAAGTAACAAATTATTGAGTAGTTGCTTCTTGATCAAGTATGGAAATTAACTTTAAAAACCTATTTTGTTTCCTTATGCCTTAAAATTATTTTACATTATTTTTTTTTCAACTGAGTGCAGTTAAGTTATCTTTTTTCTAAGTTTGTAAATAAATTAAAATCAAAGTATGAATATATAAGTCGAGTTGGTTCAGATTTTACAATTACCAAACCAAATTAATTGTGTCGGATTTTTAAATTTAAAGACCAAAACAAACCAATAAAACTCGGATTTTTTAATCTTGGTTTTTCTCGTGTTTTCGGGTTATTCGGATTTTCGAGTTTTTTTCCGGTAAATCTTCGTAGAACAAAATATATAACGTATGCTTAAACTATTTCTTTAATCCTAGTAAGATACAACTATATAAAATATTTTCTAAGAAAATAATATAATATATGATATGTGTCATGGCATCATCCTAAAATATTCAACAATAAAAATAATCAAATTATGTAATATAAATTTTGCTAATTTAAAAGACCATAATAAAAATAAACATAATCTAAAAGTACTAAGTCATGCTAAAATAAATAGACTAATAAGGGAATATTAATTACATGACTAAACCCTAAAGAAAAATAAAATTAGGTTTTACATTTTTATCTAAATTATTGCAAAACAAAAAATAGATATTTAATATGTTCATGTTCATAATATTGAATTGATTGTCTTTTGTTAGCCTTAATATTGATTTGATTTTGGTTTGGGCTTTTATTAACATTAATGAATTTACTAATATTAATGACTATAAAACTTCTTGGAGGATTCAAAAGTTCTAAGTCAAACCTTGAAATAATACCTTAAAAAATAAAATTATGAAAAATTTTAAGAAATATTTATAAATTACACCACATAAGTATATTTATATATTAAATATATCTAAAATTTTCTTTATATGTAATGTTGGGTTGATTTGATTTCAGTTTGACTTTCTTTAGTTAAAACCAAACCAAATCAATTACGGTTGGGTTTTTCTTTTCCAATACCAAACCAAATCAACCAAATCATAGACAGATTTTTTTTCTCGGTTTGACTCAGATTATCGGATTGGTGCGACTTGTCGGATTGTATACCCCTAGTATGAATAATGTAATGCAGTCCTTTATGATTGGTATCGTAATGTTAGTTTTGTGATTGTTAGTTTAATAGTTAAATTTTACTATCTCTTTTATTCTCTATTAATTGTACTTGTAGACTTTTTAGTCTTGATTTTCGTTGACTATATTCGTAAATCCACCAGCACTGTTAGGTTTCTTCGTAGTTTCTAAATAAAGGAGCTTCTGATTAAAGGGCTCCATCCCTCTTCACTTCCTCTCGCATTCACAAAATAAGACGCCCAGTGAAATTCTTGTAAGAGCGGTTTTTACTAGGATTTAAAATAGAGAATTTAAAATACAATTATTAACTTCAATTTGAAATAGAGAATTTTAAGTTGAAAAATACATTTGGCAAGTATTTTAAGTGAAATATTGGGTTACAGACTAGCCCTTCAGACATGTATTGATGTTCTTTCGGATCTTTCCCCTTGAATAGATTGCAAGTTTTCGTTTTTTGATGGCCTAGTTGACCAATTATCTAAGATAAATTAGACGAACATTAGGCCCCGTTTGGCCATAAGTTTTGCCAAAATAAATTTGAGATTTATTTTCAAAACTCATGTTTAGCCATAAATTTTGCTCATATTTTGACCAAATCCCAAATAAAAAATTTTCAATTCCAAAATCAGCTATTGAGCTGAATTTGGCCAAAATCCCAAAACTTGGGAATTATATACATGTTTTTTCAAAATAAAGTTGGAAAATATATTTTGAAAACGTATATCCAAATACATTTTCATCTTCAAACTAAAATTTACCAAAATCAGATTTCTTAAAATAAATTTGGAATCTATAGCCAAACGCTAGCTAAGCATGAGGAAAAATAAAACTAGGAATTACAGTTTAAAATTCTCGTTTCATAATCACAATAAGTCTACAAAATCTATCAAAGTTCTGCATGGTCGACGTACGAGAAGCAAAAGTGAGTCCTTTTGTCATTCAGTCTTAATCCTCAGTAAGCTTTCATCCTTCTCTTACCAGTCATTTTACAAAAAAAGAAAAAAAGTTTGTTGCAAATTTTAATATATAGATGTCCCAAACTTGAAAAATTGGAAGATTTAGGGGAAATGGGGTTATTAAACCATTACTAAACAGCAAATTAATAGAAGAAAGCAGTTTACAGGCAGATCAACATTCCAAACTTCAGCAAAATCCAAGATCACACATACTCACTGTGGATGTGTGATTAACTGCAACTTGTGGCTGATTTGGTGTTCAAGGAAAACAAACAACTTTCCTGGAGGACTGGGGTGGTATTTACATCAAAACCATAACAGTGCTTCAGATATTTCATAGCCTACTCGAAGCTAAAGGAACTTGACTCTGTTCAGATATCAAGTTTACGTCCATTTGCAATTCTTGAAAACCACAAGGGAATCCACTTAATGTCCAATCACTGCTCTGGATCAGTTAGATTGACAGTCCTTGGCCCAGTGACCGGGCTTGCCACACTTAAAACAAGTGCTTGAATTCGGGTATTTTACCCCTCCATCAGCAGCAGAGCGTTGAGAAGACGACTGAGGACAATCTTTTGCCCAGTGCCCAGCATTGCCACATTTGAAACAGGAAGAAGGGACTGAATTGTGGATTTTGTTGGTTGAGCCATCCATGTTTGGATAAGTTTGAGAGATGTTAGATGAATTTGAGAAGCTAGCATTGGTCGTGTTGTCGTTACACCATTTGAAGAACCCACAACTTCCCTAAGAGCAGTAAACAACACATTAACAGCCACAAATACATTGATCAAACTATGAGAACTATTACCCTATAGCGCTATAGTAGTCATTAGTATCTAGATTGTTGTGTGCTTTATGACATGACGGGTTCATCAAGTATGATTAACTACACAGCAAAAAGATCTATTGTCATAACTATTTCTCCAGCACTTTCAACTAAGAATTGATTCTAGTAATACTTTATTCAATAAAATCTGGATTGTGTTATAAGATTGCAACTTATTTCATTAAACACCAATTTCATGTATGCTTCACCGACAAGATAGCACTTCTCAGTGATAAGCCATTTGTTAGGATCGAAAAAATCAGATGTAAGCTAGCAAAACAAACCTTCAATAACGATAAATCATGCAACAAAGAGAAATATACCAAAAGAGACACATTTAATTTGGTTCGGTCAACTGACCTACGCCCACGATGGAGATAAGCCATCCACTATAATAAAAGAGAGTACAAAATATCGAAAGAACAACCTCACGAAGAGGCAAACACAAGTGACACACTAACACTTGTCCCGTAAAATTCTCCCCCTAAAAATGACGCTCAAGCCTCATATGGCTACATTGTGAATGCTAATGAATGAAAAGGAAGCATTCTCAATTTATAGAAGAATAAACTTATTCCTACAAGAATAAGGACTAGCCAAATATAGGAGAATTATAATTTCCTTTTACAAAAAGGAAAATCTAATTATGGTAAATAACTAAATAAGTTGTCCTTTCCTTCAAGAGATATGAAAACCTAATATGATAAGAAAATAAGGACAACACCTAACACAATTGACAGCTTACATCCTTCCAGGAAGTAGCAAAATACCAAGGGCCTTCAGCCACAAAGATAGGCTTCATATGACAGCTTCTGAGAAGAGGAGAAGGGCATTTTATGTTGAATATTTTGTTGAGTTTTATTTTAAGAGTGAATGGGAAATGAGAGTGTATTGCACCAAGTGAATGGGAAATGAGAGTATATTGCACCAAGTGAATGGGAAATGAGAGTGTATTGCACCAACAAGCAACAAGTGCCTCTCCCACCAAGTAAATGTACATTCCACCATGTAAGTGCCTCATCCATGATAGCCTAGTGCTTGTTACATCATGGAAGGGGCGGATTTATCTCAAACAACTGCTATAAATAGAGCAGAAGTTGGAGAGAACGAGATAAATCGGAAAAAACACTTGAGATACTCTCTGTATACACTCGATATACACTCTGTATACACTCGATATATACACTGTATACACTCGATATATATACTGTATACACTCACAAACAAAGCATCCGTAAGTGTGATTTGCTGCCGAACTTTGTGTTCGCTGAAACACTGGAGTTTGAAGTACTGCTACACCAGTGTGTAATTCGTTCTATCCTGGGAGAAAATAATCCATAATCTTGGGTACTAGGAGGGGATTAAATTACTTAAGGAAACACTGTGAATTCAGTGGGCTCGAATTAATTATTGCTTTATTTATATTTACGTTTTATACGCTAACATTTTTATTGTCCAGAATTGTTATTTAAAAAATATAGGATAACAACCAAGGAACCAACAAGCTTAAGGAATTTAATAATTTTATTTCTATATTTGTGTTATCCTTATTATTCTGGAAATTAAAACCTTTGTGGTTTTGCATACTCCCGTTTTGGAGAGTCAAGCCTTCGTGGCGGTTTGTTGGAGATTAAAATCTACGTTATATTTTTTAACTCCAGTTTTAAAAGTTTATTAAACGTTTGTTTGTGTCATTTTTTTCTCCAGAAAATGACTAACGAGAATGAGAACCAGGTTGTTCCAATGGTGACTGCTAATGCCTCAACAAGCCGAACGACTCCGGCAGCATTGGCACCGGCGGAGAAACCCGGAAAATTTTCCGGGATTGATTTCAAGCGCTGGCAACAAAAGATGTTCTTCTATTTGACTACTCTGAGTCTCCAGAAGTTCATCAAGGAAGATGTTCCTGTGTTGTCCGACGAAACTCCAGAAACTAAACGCTTTCTCGTCATTGAGGCGTGGAAGCATTTAGATTTTTTATGCAAGAATTATATTCTAAGCGGGTTGGAAGATTCTTTGTATAACGTCTACGGTGGCGTAGAAACGTCAAAGGAACTGTGGACTGCGCTTGAAAAGAAATACAAAAGTGAAGATGTCGGGTTGAAAAAGTTTATTGCTGCAAAGTTTTTGGACTACAAAATGGTAGATAGCAAGTCTGTTATTACCCAAGTCCAGAAATTGCAAGTGATTATTCACGATCTCCTTGCTGAAGGTATAAATCAAATTAATATTGATGTTGAAAGTAGTAACCTTAGTATTTTTACTAATGAAAATTTCATTAAAGGTCTTGTTATCAATGAAGCATTCCAAGTAGCAGCAATGATTGAGAAGTTGCCTCCTTTGTGGAAGGACTTCAAAAACTACTTGAAACACAAACGCAAGGAGATGTCCCTTGAAGATCTCATTGTTCGGTTGAGAATCGAAGAGGACAATAAAGCTGCTGAAAAGAGGGGCCGTGGAAACTCAACAATAATGGGAGCAAATATTGTTGAAGAGAACAAGAAGAGGAAGAAGGCTTCTGGACCAAAATACAACCCAAGCAAGAAGCGGTTCAGTGGAAACTGCTACAATTGTGGAAAACTCGGACACAAATCTACGGAGTGTCGTGCTCCGAAGAAAGACAAGAAGAAGGGTCAAGCAAACATGGTTGAAAAGCATGATGATGTTGATGACTTATGTACCATGCTTTCCGAATGCAACTTGGTAGGCAATCCTAGAGAGTGGTGGATTGATTCTGGAGCCACTCGCCATGTTTGCGCAGTTAGAGAAGCGTTTGCTACTTATGCTCCTGTTGGACCCGACGAGACGATTTCTATGGGAAATGCTTCTAAGGCCAATATTGAAGGATGTGGGAAGATATTTCTCAAAATGACTTCCGGCAAAGTGGTGACTTTGAACAACGTCCTTCATGTTCCCGAGATTAGAAAGAATTTAGTCTCTACTGGACTTCTTGTTAAGAATGGTTTTAAATGTGTTTTTGTTTCCGATAAGGTTGTAATAAGTAAGAACGAAATGTTTGTAGGAAAAGGTTACCTCACTGAGGGCCTTTTCAAGCTGAATGTAATGGTCGTTGAGAATAATAATAAAATTTCAGCTTCGTCTTACTTACTTGAGTCAAATGAATTATGGCATATACGTTTGGGTCATGTCAATTATAAAACCTTACGGAAAATAATTAATTTGGAAGTATTGCCTAAATTTGAATGTGACAAATCAAAATGTCAAGTATGTGTGGAATCTAAGTATGTTAAACATCCTTATAAGTCGGTTGAAAGGAATTCAAATCCTTTAGACTTAATTCACACAGATATTTGTGACATGAAGTCAATACCATCTCGCGGTGGAAAGAAGTATTTCATAACTTTTATTGACGATATTACTCGATATTGCTATGTTTACTTACTTAATAGTAAAGATGAAGCAATAGACGCATTCAAGCAATACAAAAATGAAGTTGAAACACAACTTAACAAGAAAATCAAAATGATAAGAAGTGATAGGGGTGGTGAATATAAATCTCCTTTTGAACAAATATGTTTAGAATATGGAATTATTCATCAAACAACGGCCCCTTACACGCCCCAATCCAATGGGATTGCAGAAAGAAAGAATCGTTCATTAAAGGAGATGATGAACGCATTATTGATAAGTTCCGGTTTGCCACAGAACTTGTGGGGGGGGAAGCCGTACTTACGGCTAGCCGAATACTAAATCTTGTACCCCATAGCAAAACACAATCCATTCTATATAAAAAATGAAAAGGAAGGAAGCTCAACTTGAATTATTTTAAAGTGTGGGGGTGTTTGGCAAAAGTGCAAGTTCCTAAACCCAAAAGGGTAAAAATAGGACCGAAAACCGTTGATTGTGTTTTCATAGGATATGCGACTAATAGTAAAGCATATCGATTTCTGGTTCATAAATCAGAAAATCCCGACATTCATAATAATACGGTTATAGAATCAGATAATGCTGAGTTCTTTGAAAATATATATCCGTACAAAAAGAAATGTGAGTCGATTAGTGAAGGATCTAAACGACCTCGGGAAGAAGCAAAAGAAAGTACACTTAACCAGGAAGATCCAAGGCGTAGTAAACGTCAAAGAACGTCTACTTCATTTGGACCAGATTTTGTGACTTTCTTATTGGAAAATGAGCCTCAAACATTTAAAGAAGCTATGTCCTCTTCGGAATCATTGTTATGGAAAGAGGCAGTTAATAGTGAAATAGAATATATATTGAACAACCATACATGGGAATTGGTTGATCTTCCTCCTGGAAACAAACCGTTAGGTTCCAAATGGATCTTTAAGAGGAAAATTAAAGATGATGGCACTATTGACAAATATAAGGCAAGACTTGTGGTCAAAGGGTATAGACAACGAGAAGGTCTTGATTATTTTGATACATACTCTCCGGTTACAAGAATTACGTCCATACGAACGTTAGTAGCGTTAGCTGCAGTTTATGGTCTTGAAATTCATCAAATGGATGTTAAGACGGCTTTCTTAAATGGAGAGTTGGAGGAAGAAATCTACATGGAACAACCAGAAGGGTTTGTGGTTCCAGGTAAAGAAAAGAAGGTCTGTAGACTTGTTAAGTCCCTTTACGGATTAAAACAAGCACCCAAACAATGGCATGCTAAATTTGACCAAACAATGTTGTCAAATGGGTTTAAGATAAATGAATGTGATAAATGTGTGTACATTAAAAATGTTCCAAATCACATAGTCATTGTTTGATTATATGTGGATGATATGCTCATAATGAGTAATGACATTGCCAATATAAGTGCTACTAAGCGTATGCTAACTAGCAAGTTTGATATGAAAGACTTGGGAGTTGCTGATTTAATTCTAGGAATTAAGATCCATAAGACTTCTCAAGGTCTGGCGTTGTCACAATCTCATTGTCACACCTCTTTTTTACGCACCCGCAAGGATGCAAAGAGTTTTTCCAATTAAAGGACAATCGAGACGGGATTATTTTAATTATTTCAGAGTCGCCACTTGGGAGATTTATGGTGTCCCAAGTCACCGGTTAAATCCCGAATCGAGGAAAAGAATGACTCTATTTAACAGTCCGCGAACCAGAAATCCGGATAAGGAATTCTATTAACCCGGGAGAAGGTATTAGGCATTCCCGAATTCCGTGGTTCTAGCACGGTCGCTCAACTGTCGTGTTTGGCTTATCTATCCGCTTTTTACAATTATGTACTTAGTGCAAGTTAATACCCCTTTACCGCTTTTATTATTGGTTGTGATTTACGAAAGAGAAAGTTGCTTAAAAATATGCTTTCGAATCACGTCACATGAAATGCACCCGGATCCTCAACATGTTCTTATTCAACGTTTCGGGGTTTGGATTTGGGTCACATGAAATGCACACCCGTATTTAAAAAGGTAAAACTAAAATATGCGCCCGGATCGACTACTTATTTACACTGTTGAGAAAGGCGTGATATTCGTTAAGAAACGACGCATCTCGAAATCTAAGTATTTGTATGTACATTTATGACGGCTATGTGATTAGTGTAACTATTGGGCGAGGCGTACCTTTGATTCAAATCTAAAGCGAACTACATCCCACTGTATCTTACTTAAGAGTTGATTCCAAATTACTTAAAACTTGCTACGAACCACACCACATGAAATGCGCTTGTGGTTCCTGACACGCTTTGTTTACTCTTGCCCAGAATTGGGGCCGGGTCACATGAAATGCACCCCGACTCTTTTTAATCTAATTACGTCATTCCGTTGAGTAACAATTCCCTAGCTAATCTTGCTTTTAGCATAAGGTCTAACGTTAACAGATTTGGAGATTACACACACGAGCAGAGAAGATTGGATAGAGATACGACAGACTAATTCAGGTTTACGTGCTTATCTAACGACAATGTATCTTTGGCCTAGCTACACTTTTCCATAACCAAGACTAACAATACAAGCTTAATTGGAGAATAACAGAATGTAATTGAACATAAGAGCTTTAGACGACTACATGTTTCAATAGACTTTATGCATAAGCTTCAAACTTCATTCTTTTCGAACCAAGGAACTACAATAACAGAGGTGTGTACCTGGAATGCGGAAGAACAAGGAAGAGTGAGCAATGGCAATGCAGCAACAGCAACAAGAACAGTAACAGGAGCAACAATCAAAGACCAATAACAACCAATAGTAAACCAACAGCAACAACAACCAGTGAACCAGCTACAACCCAACAACCAACAGTAATCGAACTTTATCAATCACTGAATTAGTGACTAAAACTTGAACCAAGCAGCAATAAACAACCAGGCAGCAACAAACAATAATACACCAGTAGCAAACTGGACCAGCCTCAACAATACTGAACCAGCAACAATATTGGACCAAGCAGTAATGAACAACCAGGCAGCAACAAACAATAATACACCAGTAACAAACTGGACCAGCCTCAACAATACTGAACCAGCAACAAACTTGGACCAAGCAGTAACAACACACAGCAACAACAACAATGACCAACAGCAGCCACAATCACTGGAACTACCACAGCCCTCAACCACTGAACCAGCTACAACGATGGCACAGCACCACCAACACAAGAACAAAAAGCAATCAAATGGCCAAAACACTCAGCTATCGAATCAAAGCACACGAGACAGTAGCCAAAAAATCAATGAAACAGTGACTTCTCTATCCTTTTTCTCTCTATCTGTGACTTGGTATGTGTATATCAAAATGTCTCTGCTGCCTATTTTTCTCTTCAGCTATTACTCTCCAGTGTGCTCTCTCCTCTCTGCCCTACTGTTTTAGTTTGATGCCATCTTTATAGCAAGAAACCCCAACCCCTCCTAAAGGCCTACTATCAATTAACTATTGTCCTGCCCACACCTCTCTCTGCCAGACCCTGCCTGTCAGTCCTAATGCCTCTGTTTCAGCCACTAAGTTGTGCTTAAGCATGGACTTTAATAAATTTATAACAGGAGACAGCTGGTGGTGCACTCTGCTGTACAGCAGGTTCCACCAGCAGTCTTGATGCCTTAACTCTTTCAATTATACCATTCAGACCTACATCAATTACACACTATATCCAAACACCCTCATTAACTCAGAATCCAGCATTGATACCAATCATCACTTAATCACAAACAAACACAATCCAACAGTGATTCTGTGTGTGTAATCAGTTTCTGCCATAAAAATGCTAATGCACAAGACCTACGAAGCTAATCGACCACATTGATTAGCCGATGACAACACACATAATTGACAACAAATGATCGACCTACAGTTGATTCCTAATGTTTCGGGCAGGGATCAAGGAACTAATCAAAAATATGAATTAATTGCTTGACGACCTTAATCACATTGAACCTATGATTCATTTTAACTACTAAAAACAGAGGGAATTGGCCAAATAAAAGGCCTCAAAGGAGGAGAACAAATCGACTGTTATGAGAAATTAAAAGCATGATAGATAAGAACTGAAACAATGAATAAAACAAACACACATATTCACAAAATCGAACTAAATCGACCAAAGAAGAAACGAATACCTCGTAAGAAAACTGCCGACCCAAGCTTCGAACTAAGACTTGGAATTATTGAAGCCAAACGGGCTTTAATCAAGATGTTCTCGATTGAGAACACCTGGACTAAAGTCCCTTGGACTTCAATTATGGCTAACCCGGCTCGAATTGGGTTTTTCCAAAAACTAGGGTTCTTGGGCTCGGATTTGGGGCTTTTGCATTTCTGGTTAGATTCGAGGTAAACGAAAGCCGGCGGGGGTACGAGGGAGGCCATGTGGGGGTTTGGGGTGAGTTTGGGGTGATTTGGCATTGGTTCGAGTTTGACTCGAATCTTCAAATGAAGATTCGAGGAGCTCCGGCATGATTCGAGGTTAGTGGGGGCTGGGTTCGTGATGGGGGAGGTGAGGGGAAGGTCTTGGCATTGGTTTGGTGGTGATTGGCCTACCGGAACCGCCGTGAGGCGATTTCCGGCAGGCGGGGCACGGCGGCGTTACGCTAGGTCTCTGAGAGCTCCTGAGGGAGATGAAGGGAGAGGGGGGGTCTGGCTTGGGGGGGCGGGGTATGGAATGAGTTTATATATGTTTTGGAGAAGTTAAATCCTGATCGTTGGATCAAACTTGATCAACGATCAGGATCTCCTCACTTAAACCAAACGGTATCGTTTGGTTAAGTCATAGGCTGAATGTATTTTGGAATTAAAGGATTAATCTGGGCCGTTGGATAATAAAATCCAACGGTCCAGATCAAGTGTTACACAGGTTGAAGCTTGGACGGGTATTTGGGCTAGATTAGAAGAAATTCGTTTGGGCCTGGCTTTTAGACTAAGTTTTGGCCCAGATCGGATCTTCATGATGTACTATATGTGTATGTGTATATATATATATATATATGTATATATATACATATATATATATATATACACACATATGTATATATACTAACCTATAACACCGCTATTTTTTACTACAATTAACGTACACAATTACATATCACCTAAAAATGTAAATCACATGACTTCGATATCAAACACTAAAAATGCAAAACTTAGCATATATTTTTTGTATTTTTAATTTAAATAAATAAACGTGCACACCAAAAGATAAAATAACACAAAATCACAAAAATCGTACCCAACACGAAACTATTTTTATTTTTGAATTTTCTGGGAGTACTTCTCAAGTAAGGCAAAAATCACGTGCTCACAGCTGCCCCTCTTTGCGCGTAAACACGCAGAGTTTTCGTGCAAAGATAAGTGAGCGTATACGAGCGATTTTTGCCCGTTTGAACACTCCGTATAAAGCATTTTTTTTTTTTTGGAAAAGTTTGACCGAACCTTTGCCTCAGAAGGTCTCCTACATATCCCTGGCTAAAAGGGAATCAGGTCAATGTAGTTCGGGAAGTTTTGGTAGCTGGGACTACCGTGACTGCTGTGATCTTGCTGTTACTGTTGTTGTTGCTGTTATCACTGCTTACCGATCTCCTCATTACATCGTGCTAAAATAAAACAAGAAGCCAGGCTAGCCTACGGATCGCACGATCCTATCTATCTTCAACTTGCTTTTGCCATCTTGCTTTTTTGTTGGCTTGATTGTTCCTTCTGATGTTTCTTCTCTTCTGCCAATTGTTATTTCGGCCTATCTTGATTGCCGAACTCCGACCGTTGGTCCCTTCCTTGTGATCTTCGAACTATTCTCCTTCGACGTCTGAATCTATCTTTCTGATCCTTGTTGCCTTCCTTCTGCTTACAAACTTGGATTCATGTTGGGGATCTCTGTTATACTCTACTGCTTTCCCCACACAACTTCGAAAGTAAATTGTCACTCCATTCTTCAGGCGGGCTCCTGACTTCAACATCTTTTGAAAATAAATCGCCATTCCTCTCTTCAGGCGGGCTCCTGACTTCAATAACATCTTTTGAAAATAAATCGCCATTCCTCTCTTCAGGCGGGCTCCCGACTTCAATCATCAACTCTGAAAATTAAACGCCATTCCTCTCTTCAGGCGGGCTCCTGACTTCAACAACATCTTTTGAAAATAAACGCCATTCCTCTCTTCAGGCGGGCTCCTGACTTCAATAACATCTTTTGAAAATAAATCGCCATTCCTCTCTTCAGGCGGGCTCCCGACTTCAATCATCAACTCTGAAAATTAAACGCCATTCCTCTCTTCAGGCGGGCTCCCTGACTTCAATCATCAACTCCGAAAATTAAACGCCATTCCTCTCTTCAGGCGGGCTCCTGACTTCAACAACATCTTTTGAAAATAAATCGCCATTCCTCTCTTCAGGCGGGCTCCTGACTTCAATCATCAACTTTTGAAAATAAATCGCCATTCCTCTCTTCGGGCGGGCTCCCGACTTCAACAACATCTTTTGAAAATAAACGCCATTCCTCTCTTCAGGCGGGCTCCTGACTTCAACAACATCTTTTGAAAATAAATCGCCATTCCTCTCTTCAGGCGGGCTCCTGACTTCAATCATCAACTTTTGAAAATAAATCGCCATTCCTCTCTTCGGGCGGGCTCCCGACTTCAACAACATCTTTTGAAAATAAACGCCATTCCTCTCTTCAGGCGGGCTCCTGACTTCAACAACATCTTTTGAAAATAAATCGCCATTCCTCTCTTCAGGCGGGCTCCTGACTTCAATCATCAACTTTTGAAAATAAATCGCCATTCCTCTCTTCGGGCGGGCTCCCGACTTCAACAACATCTTTTGAAAATAAACGCCATTCCTCTCTTCAGGCGGGCTCCTGACTTCAACAACATCTTTTGAAAATAAATCGCCATTCCTCTCTTCAGGCGGGCTCCCGACTTCAACAACATCTTTTGAAAATAAATCGCCATTCCTCTCTTCAGAGGCGGGCTCCGACTTCAACAACATCTTTTGAAAATAAATCGCCATTCCTCTCTTCAGGCGGGCTCCCGGCTTCAACAACATCTTTTGAAAATAAATCGCCATTCCTCTCTTCGGGCGGGCTCCCGACTTCAACAACATCTCTTGAAAATAAATCGCCATTCCTCTCTTCAGGCGGGCTCCTCTGACTTCAACAACATCTTTTGAAAATAAATCGCCATTCCTCTCTTCGGGCGGGCTCCGACTTCAACAACATCTTTTGAAAATAAATCGCCATTCCTCTCTTCCAGGCGGGCTCCCGACTTCAACAACATCTTTTGAAAATAAATCGCCATTCCTCTCTTCGGGCGGGCTCCTGACTTCAACAACATCTCACTAACTCCATCCCATCCACGTCGCCTTCCTTTGCTTCCTGCACCACTTTCTTCTTCCTGCATCGCTTCTTGGGCCATCCTTTCCTCCGAATTACCTTGTTTTGGAATTGCTTTCCTCCCGGGTTGTGTTATTTTTCTCTCGACTGCTGGGGATGTCTTTGGAACTAATTACTTACCTGCTGGGGTAATGCTGCTGGGAAAATCTTCTTTATTTACTCCTTTTCTACTTCCTTCAGAACCTTTATTCTCTCTCGAGATCGCTGGGGATTGAAGTGTCATCAGCTGGGGATTACCCTGTCGGGGGATCCCCTTTCCTTCTTCCTCTTTCCAAACCTCCTTCGGGGCTCGCGCTTCGCTCCCTTGAAAAACTTGTAGGATATAATGCTGCCGGTGGAGTCTCGAAATCAATGTTTCATTTTCCGAGGACTGCTGGGGGTGATACCGGCCTCTTGCCTTTCTGAACGCAAGCTTCCTCGTCTTGTCCTGCCTGTTGGGGGTATAATTTCATCTATCACAGCTTGTTGTTTTCTTTCTTTCAAATCTGCTGGGATAACCAGGTTCAAAGATCATTTCCTTGCGTTATCTGGCTTCTTTCCCTAACCAAGTATTTGGTTTCGAGAAAATTTTCGCAACAGGAGAAAATTTTCTGCCCCAGTTTGAGAATCTTCTTCGTGGCATGCTTTGTTGCCGACAACCCCTTTTTTCCCTGTTTCAAATCAAAGGAAAATTGGTTAGTTTTAAAATGTGGTGGCTGGTTGTGGTGCTCCTGCTAGGGATGGTTCTCCTCCTCTTTCCCTGCTCTGCGTTTCATTGTCAGACCCTACTGGGGATGTTATCATTTGATGATATTCATGCCGGGGATAGTTTTCTTCTTTCTTGCTTCCCCGCCTTCCTTGACGACTCTTTGGGTTATTTTGTTGAAGATGAGATTTCCTTTCTTCCTTTACCACTCTGTGTTGTCCGACCACCTCGAAACTTGCTGAAGATAACACTGCCGGTAGATTTTCATTTCCTAAAAATTGGTGTTTCACTCTTCTTGAAGGTTGTTGAGGATGACACTAGTTCGAAGACCATTTCCCTTAAGACTTTCCTTCTTCCCCAAGTGGGTATTGACTTCCAGAAAATTTTCAAACTGAAAAGAAAATTTTCTGCCCCAGTTTAATAATCTTCTTCGCACCCTACTTCTCTACCGTCAATGGCATTTCCTTGCTTTGCATAATAATTGGAAAGTTGGTGGCAAGTTTTGAAGTCATTTCTCACTTGTTCTGACTAGACAGACCTTGATGGGGAATTTTTGATAAAAATGAGAAAGATAAAAGAAACAAAATAGAAGACAAAGGAAAAAGAAAATGACTCTCTAGCAAGAAATATCTACAAAACTTATCAAACGCGAATACCAACTCCACTGGTCATGACATGCACATATGGTCTATCCTTCGTCTTTCACGATTTCGGTCTCGTGATTTCCATCCGATTATCACCTTTATTCGACCTGTAGTGCCCGAAGGGTTTTCACTTTCAAGCCTCTCTCATTTTGATTTTCTCTCAGCTTTCGTCGTCTTATGGTGCCTGTGAAGGTTTTCACCGGTAAGACTCTCTCATTTGTATCACTTTTAGCTGGGGATTGGGGTGTCACTGCCAAGACTCTCCTATTTTCTGCTGGAGATCGGAGTCTTTCTGCCGGGAATCAGAGTGTTATGTCCCGAGGAAACTTCTCTTATTTGCCTAGCTTAGCCTCTTTTGAAGATTGGTCAAAAGGTCTTTCTTTGGACCGTAATGTGGGTTCGGATAAGGTTAGAAAGAAATGGTATTAAAGGCTCGAAACAAAACAAAATGGGTTCAAAATTACAACCTTCGGAGTCTACATAAACATAACTTTTATTGCCCCAGTTTCTAACTTGGGGATTTTTATTTACACTATGACCGAGCTGTGAAGCGCCTACGTATCCTCTTTAAGGAATCAGGTCAAACGTAGTTCCCAATTCCTCTTTTTCAAGTTTCTTTTTTTTTTTTTTTTTTTTTTTTTTTTTTTTTTTCACACATTTTTCTTTTTCTTTTCTTTATCTCTTTTTGTTGTTTTCTTTTTCTTTACTTTTCTTTATCCCTTTCTTCTTTTGCCTTTCAAACTTGTGTTTCTAGTCTTTGCAACTAATTCCGAAGGAGGGGATGAAAGAATTTAAAATAAGGCTCAAAGGGTTGACGATGGATAAAGTGTTTAGATAGCAGAACAAAATGCCTTCGTCATTCCAATCTTCAAAACATGCCAAGTGTAAACGACACAATTAACATTCGTCATATCTTTAAAGCACAGTTGGACAACACTCTCATTTTCATTATTGTGAATGACCCCACGTCGATTTGGCCAGCTTGCCTTTAACTGTTTCCTTTTAGTTGCCCCGGTTTCACATGACTCGGGATCCAAATAATCTCAAATTGTTTTTATTTCCTTTAAATGACCCGATCATCTTCCAATTGCTTCATGATTAACTTTTAGAATTAAGCCACAATTATGTGTGCGCATGTCATGTCACTAGATTCGGCGTTTGAGCACAAGACAAATCTAAAGGGTAAACAGAACTAAACAGATAAAATGACCGGAAGTAACAAAAGACCGAAAGCTTCATTAAACTAATGACGAAATGGTTCAATGATAAAACAAGCAAAACAAACTAGAGTACAGCCCTGAAACAAAACTGGGCAGGACCAAAGCAAACCGCTAGGACAAAAGGGTTTGACCACAAGAAAACCCTGAAAATAACTCGGACAACAAAAATGACCACAAAAACGAACCACCAAAGCTCCATCTAGCTGACCGAAAGATGGAGTATCTTCCCAATTTCCAAGCACAACATTTCAGCCACTAAGTTCTGCATCAATATTGCCAAGGCTGCCAACTGCTTCAACATTTTTAGCTCCAGTCGGTACACCCCCCAGGGGATTTGTGTGCCCCATGTCATCATCATCGACCACAATCAACCACCCTTTTTGAATCATTCTTTCTATTTCCTTTTTCAAGGTACGACAACTCTCAATATCGTGCCCTCTGACATTGGAATGGTATGCACATCGTGCAGTAGGATCGAAGCTTCTTGCACGTGGATCGGGAGTGTATTCGGGGAGCGGTGTAATCAGGCCGACATGTTTTAACTTTTCAAACAGGCTTGCATAGGACTCTCCGATAGGGGTGAGCGCCTTTTCTCGCTTCAACAACCTTTCCTCCCTAAACGCCTTATTTGGCCTGAAACCTGACCCGGGGGGTTTCCGGTATGTTCGTGGGGGTTGGTAAGCCTTTTGTGGAGCTGGGTACCTGGAAGGTGAAATACGATTTTGGGTGTCCCGGGGAGAGTAGTGGTGTTGGGGCCGGGAATAGCGTTGTGAAAATATAGCTGGGGGACGAGTAATTGAGCTACTCGAGTGGCCGGAAAAGCTATGATAGGTGGGTATATATGGAGAGTGTGAGGGATCATCTGCCATCGGGTTCAGTGTACGGGTAAGGACAGAGTCTAGGAAGCTAGGTGGTGGCGGGGGTGGTGCTTTTCCATCCATCCATGCCCGATACATGTCGGCCACATGTTGTCTCAATATTTTGACTTCTTCCACTAACCCGTGGTTCCGTTCAACCAGCTGTTGTCGGGTATCGGTATCAACCCACTCAGTCTTGAGATCCTCTGCCATCGTCCTCTGACTTTGTCTTACGGGGGAGAGTTATTTAGAACCACAACCAACCACCTTTCTGAAATGGACACAACAAAACGAAGCCAGCATGTCAGCATTAAGGTATCCCGCTTATTGATCATTCTTCTTTTTTTTTTCTATCTTTCTTTTCTTTTTCCCTTTTTGTGGTTTTTTCATTTTTCCTCTTTTTTTTCTTTTGTAGTTTTTTTTTCATTTTTTTTTGGTTATGGAAATGGTCGAATCCTATGTGGATTGCCTACGTATCATGACCCCGCATGAATCAGACCGAGCGTAGTTCTTGCACATTAATGTAAGAAATAAAGAGATGTTTATTTGATTTTTTGATTTTTTTTTTTTTTTTTTTTTTTTTTGAAGGAAAATTATAGAAGCCGACTCCAACTACAAACTCTGATGAAAAACTTTCAACATTGTGCCAGAGATTTCTACAAGAATAAGAATATTTTTAGCGCCGATTATGACTATTTTCTACAAAATTAGCCATGTAATGGCTTATTTGGCAAAATGGCTATTTTTTTCAAAATTTATTTAAGAAAGATAAACTTAAAAAAAAATTTCATCATGTGGCTCATGGGGGCATCGTTCGGCATCACCATAAGCCAACACAAGACTTAGAAGTTTCTAATGTCAATTGACTATATTTACAAAATTGGCCATGTAATGGCTTATTTGACAAAGCGACTATTTTTGCAAAATTTTATTTAAGAAAGATAAACTTGAAAATTTTTTCACCCTTTGGCTCATGGGGGCATCGTTCGGCATCGCCATAAGCCAACACAAGACTGAGAAGTTTCTAATGTCAATTGACTATTTTTACAAAATTGGCCATGTAATGGCTTTATTTGACAAAGCACCTATTTTTGCAAAATTTTATTTAAGAGACTACAAATTCAAAAAATTTCATCTTGGGGCCCATGGGGCATCGTTCAGCACCGACACAGGCCAACACAAGACCGAGAAAGTTTAAATGCCAAATGTGGCTATCTCAGCAAAACCGGCCATGTAAAAATATATAAGTATGTGTATATATATATATATATATATATATATATATATATATATATATATATATATATATATGTTTTTTCTTTGCAAAGTTGAGTGATGACTCAAACTTAATTTTGCGGATACGGCCTTTCAACATTTCCACGAGGGAATATTTCAAGGTTGTGCCCAAAAATTATTTACAAAGACTCAAAGTGGCTATTCTTGCAAAAATAGCCTTCCGACGTCCTTTTGGGGAACATTCGGCTTATTTTAAACAAGAATAACATCACCCAATTTATTTATAACAAAATCAAAAATTTGACATTTTTTTGGTTATTTTTGCAAAAGGGGTGTGAACCCGAACTTGATTTTGCGGCTATGGCCTTTCAACATTTCCATATGGAATATTTCAAGGCTATTATTCAAAAAGAAAAAGAAAAGATTTCAAAGTGGCCATTTTTACACAAACAGCCTTCCGGTGTCCTTTCGGAACATTCGGCTATTTTCAAAAATGGTATCACTTTGATTTATTGACAAAATTAAACACACATTTTTTTTGATTTTTTGAAAGGGGTGGTTGGACCCGATGAGGGTTGCCTACGTATCTCACCTAGTGGCGAGAATCAAACCTGCGTAGTTCGGTTTTGACGAAACAAACGACATCATTTATTTATTCAATTTACTAAGGAAAACAAATAAGCTATTTCTATCTTAAGAACAAAACACATTTTTTTTTTTTTTTTTTTTTTTTTAATCTCTAAAGCCGGTCAGCATGCAAGTCTATAACAGATAAATGCGCAAGACAAACAGGATGCAGCAGGATAGTCTGTTCATTTCAGGTCACCTGTCCTAGACGGACCCAACCCCTGTGTTGAGTCCCCTAAGCCAAAATGCGACATGATGCAAATAAACGTTTCCTACTAGGGATCCGGCATGAAGCTTTGTTATTCTAGGTTTAAAAACCCGGGTTTATCTGTTCTAGACTTGGCTTACCCGAGCGGACAGCTCGAGCCGAGGAGGAGGCAGCAACCCGGGAATACAGAAGCTTCACCGGTTTTGCAACTTATCCAAACCTCGTTCTAAAGTGGGAATTAGACACTATACAGAAAAGAAGTCACACGAAGTGCACCCTTCTTCATGATTTAGAAGACTCAGAGAGGAGATTGGTTTCAGCACAATTTATATGTACAATTCACAAAATATCAAAGCAGTAAAACAACATTTGCACATTGGTGCCAACATGTAAAAGAATCAGATAATAAAATATGCCAAATACAACAGTTATTCCGAGCTCGAATTCTAAAGAAAATCATCCCCAGCAGAGTCGCCAGAGCTGTCACACCTCTTTTTTACGCACCCGCAAGGATGCAAAGAGTTTTTCCAATTAAAGGACAATCGAGACGGGATTATTTTAATTATTTCAGAGTCGCCACTTGGGAGATTTATGGTGTCCCAAGTCACCGGTTAAATCCCGAATCGAGGAAAAGAATGACTCTATTTAACAGTCCGCGAACCGGAAATCCGGATAAGGAATTCTATTAACCCGGGAGAAGGTATTAGGCATTCCCGAATTCCGTGGTTCTAGCACGGTCGCTCAACTGTCGTGTTTGGCTTATCTATCTGCTTTTTACAATTATGTACTTAGTGCAAGTTAATACCCCTTTACCGCTTTTATTATTGGTTGTGATTTACGAAAGAGAAAGTTGCTTAAAAATATGCTTTCGAATCACGTCACATGAAATGCACCCGGATCCTCAACATGTTCTTATTCAACGTTTCGGGGTTTGGATTTGGGTCACATGAAATGCACACCCGTATTTAAAAAGGTAAAACTAAAATATGCGCCCGGATCGACTACTTATTTACACTGTTGAGAAAGGCGTGATATTCGTTAAGAAACGACGCATCTCGAAATCTAAGTATTTGTATGTACATTTATGACGGCTATGTGATTAGTGTAACTATTGGGCGAGGCGTACCTTTGATTCAAATCTAAAGCGAACTACATCCCACTGTATCTTACTTAAGAGTTGATTCCAAATTACTTAAAACTTGCTACGAACCACACCACATGAAATGCGCCCGTGGTTCCTGACACGCTTTGTTTATTCTTGCCCAAAATTGGGGTCGGGTCACATGAAATGCACCCCCGACTCTTCTTAATCTAATTATGTCATTCCGTTGAGTAACAATTCCCTAGCTAATCTTGCTTTTAGCATAAGGTCTAACGTTAACAGATTTGGAGATTACACACACGAGCAGAGAAGATTGGATAGAGATACGATAGACTAATTCAGGTTTACGTGCTTATCTAACGACAGTGTATCTTTGGCCTAGCTACACTTTTCCATAACCAAGACTAACAATACAAGCTTAATTGGAGAATAACAGAATGTAATTGAACATAAGAGCTTTAGACGACTACATGTTTCAATAGACTTTATGCATAAGCTTCAAACTTCATTCTTTTCGAACCAAGGAACTACAATAACAGAGGTGTGTACCTGGAATGCGGAAGAACAAGGAAGAGTGAGCAATGGCAATGCAGCAACAGCAACAAGAACAGTAACATGAGCAACAATCAAAGACCAATAACAACCAATAGTAAACCAACAGCAACAACAACCAGTGAACCAGCTACAACCCAACAACCAACAGTAATCGAACTTTATCAATCACTGAATTAGTGACTAAAACTTGAACCAAGCAGCAATAAACAACCAGGCAGCAACAAACAGTAATACACCAGTAGCAAACTGGACCAGCCTCAACAATACTGAACCAGCAACAATATTGGACCAAGCAGTAATGAACAACCAGGCAGCAACAAACAATAATACACCAGTAACAAACTGGACCAGCCTCAACAATACTGAACCAGCAACAAACTTGGACCAAGCAGTAACAACACACAGCAACAACAACAATGACCAACAGCAGCCACAATCACTGGAACTACCACAGCCCTCAACCACTGAACCAGCTACAACGATGGCACAGCACCACCAACACAAGAACAAAAAGCAATCAAATGGCCAAAACACTCAGCTATCGAATCAAAGCACACGAGACAGTAGCCAAAAAATCAATGAAACAGTGACTTCTCTATCCTTTTTCTCTCTATCTGTGACTTTGTATGTATATCAAAATGTCTCTGCTGCCTATTTTTCTCTTCAGCTATTACTCTCCAGTGTGCTCTCTAATCTCTGCCCTACTGTTTTAGTTTGATGCCATCTTTATAGCAAGAAACCCCAACCCCTCCTAAAGGCCTACTATCAATTAACTATTGTCCTGCCCACACCTCTCTCTGCCAGACCCTGCCTGTCAGTCCTAATGCCTCTGTTTCAGCCACTAAGTTGTGCTTAAGCATGGACTTTAATAAATTTATAACAGGAGACAACTGGTGGTGCACTCTGCTGTACAGCAGGTTCCACCAGCAGTCTTGATGCCTTAACTCTTTCAATTATACCATTCAGACCTACATCAATTACACACTATATCCAAACACCCTCATTAACTCAGAATCCAGCATTGATACCAATCATCACTTAATCACAAACAAACACAATCCAACAGTGATTCTGTGTGTGTAATCAGTTTCTGCCATAAAAATGCTAATGCACAAGACCTACGAAGCTAATCGACCACATTGATTAGCCGATGACAACACACATAATTGACAACAAATGATCGACCTACAGTTGATTCCTAATGTTTCAGGCAGGGATCAAGGAACTAATCAAAAATATGAATTAATTGCTTGACGACCTTAATCACATTGAACCTATGATTCATTTTAACTACTAAAAACAGAGGGAATTGGCCAAATAAAAGGCCTCAAAGGAGGAGAACAAATCGACTGTTATGAGAAATTAAAAGCATGATAGATAAGAACTGAAACAATGAATAAAACAAACACACATATTCACAAAATCGAACTAAATCGACCAAAGAAGAAACGAATACCTCGTAAGAAAACTGCCGACCCAAGCTTCGAACTAAGACTTGGAATTATTGAAGCCAAACGGGCTTTAATCAAGATGTTCTCGATTGAGAACACCTAGACTAAAGTCCCTTGGACTTCAATTATGGCTAACCCGGCTCGAATTGGGTTTTTCCAAAAACTAGGGTTCTTGGGCTCGGATTTGGGGCTTTTGCATTTCTGGTTAGATTCGAGGTAAACGAAAGCCGGCGGGGGTACGAGGGAGGCCATGTGAGGGTTTGGGGTGAGTTTGGGGTGATTTGGCATTGGTTCGAGTTTGACTCGAATCTTCAAATGAAGATTCGAGGAGCTCCGGCATGATTCGAGGTTAGTGGAGGCTGGGTTCGTGATGGGGGAGGTGAGGGGAAGGTCTTGGCATTGGTTTGGTGGTGATTGGCCTACCGGAACCGCCGTGAGGCGATTTCCGGCAGGCGGGGCACGGCGGCGTTACGCTAGGTCTCTGAGAGCTCCTGAGGGAGATGAAGGGAGAGGGGGGGTCTGGCTTGGAGGGGGCGGGGTATGGAATGAGTTTATATATGTTTTGGAGAAGTTAAATCCTGATCGTTGGATCAAACTTGATCAACGATCAGGATCCCCTCACTTAAACCAAACGACGTCGTTTGGTTAAATCATAATCTGAGTGTATATTGGAATTAAAGGATTAATCCGGGCCGTTGGATAATAAAATCCAACGGTCCAGATCAAGCGTTACCCAGGCTGAAGTTTGGACGGGTATTTGGGCTGGATTGGGGGAAATTCGTTTGGGCTTGGCTTTTAGACTGAATTTGGCCCAGATCGGATCTTCATGATGTATTATATGTGTATGTGTATATATATATATATATATGTATATATATACATATATATATATATATACACACATATGTATATATACTAACCTATAACACCGCTATTTTTTACTACAATTAACGTACACAATTACATATCACCTAAAAATGTAAATCACATGACTTCGATATCAAACACTAAAAATGCAAAACTTAGCATATATTTTTTGTATTTTTAATTTAAATAAATAAACGTGCACACCAAAAGATAAAATAACACAAAATCACAAAAATCGTACCCAACACGAAACTATTTTTATTTTTGAATTTTCTGGGAGTACTTCTCAAGTAAGGCAAAAATCACGTGCTCACACTCATTATATCAAGATAGTACTTGAAAAATTCAAGCACTTGGGCTTTAAAGTTGCAAAGACTCCAATTGACGTGAATCTTGCATTAGCAAAGAACAAAGGCCAAAGCATATCACAATTGGATTATGCTCGTGTGTTGGGTTGCTTAATGTACATCATGAATTGTACACGACCGGATATAGCCTGTGCTATAAGTAAATTGAGTCGATATACGAGCAATCCAGGTCAATCTCATTGGATGGCCATGAAACGAGTTTTGGGGTACTTAGGTACATACCCAGGACTTTGCTTTGCACTATAATAAATATCCCGCGGTCATTGAGGGATATTATGATGCAAATTAGATCACCAGATCAACTGATTCCAAGTCCACAAGTGGATATGTATTCACCATTGGTGGAGGAGCGGTATCTTGGAAGTCGTCCAAACAAACTTGTATTGCCCGCTCTACAATGGAGGCCGAGTTCATAGCCTTGGATAAAGCCGGTGAAGAAGCTGAATGGCTCCGGAATTTCTTGGAAGATATTCCATTTTGGCCCAAACCCTTGGCACCAA
The DNA here is from genome assembly GCA_032618575.1 of Nicotiana noctiflora. Classification (NCBI taxonomy): domain Eukaryota; kingdom Viridiplantae; phylum Streptophyta; class Magnoliopsida; order Solanales; family Solanaceae; genus Nicotiana; species Nicotiana noctiflora. Next base: position 87,195 of record JASVEL010010427.1, read on the forward strand.
TATGCATACACTGCGATAGTCAAGCGGCAATTGGAAGGGCTGGAAGCGTTATGTATAACGGTAAATCTCGTCATATACGACGAAGACATAAAACCGTTAGACAATTACTCTCTAAAGGAATTATCACGATTGACTATGTAAAGTCAAGTGATAATGTGGCGGATCCACTTACAAAAGGCCTAACTAGAGATGTAGTTGAGAAATCATCAAGGGGAATGAGACTGTGGCCGAGAACAAGTCATAGTGGCGGTAACTCTACCTAGAAGACTGGAAATCCCAAGATCTAGGTTCAAGGAGATCAAACAAAGTCATTTTTGACGGTTCAACATTGTCAAATAAACTTTTGGTCCATTCTCTTATAAGACAATGTTCAGTACCAAGGATAAAGCATTAAGGCTTTTTAATGATTTCTAAATTTGATACGGGGTATATCAAATAGTGTATCTACGGGATGACACGTTTAGGAATCACCTATGTAAGTGTGAAGTGTTAGCCGTTTCAAGGAGAATTCTGTAAGGCCAGTTCTCTACGCACTTATGAAACCAGGCGGTGTTCATGGCCGAAACGAACACAACAATGAGAACCAAAGACGGTTAAGGGTTGGTTGTGTGACTTGTGGTTGTCTAGGTATACACCAAAGTTCGACGGTTCAAAGATATCAAATCTACCGATTGATCGAGTATATCCGACATAAGTTCATTACGGAAAGTTCAAAGGGAAACCTACTTATCCAGATGCAATTAATCCTTACTTGTGAATCACACTGTTTTTCATGCATACTTCCATGATATAACCATTCCCCATTCATGCGGGGGATTGTTGAGTTTTATTTTAAGAGTGAATGGGAAATGAGAGTGTATTGCACCAAGTGAATGGGAAATGAGAGTGTATTGCACCAACAAGCAACAAGTGCCTCTCCCACCAAGTAACAAGTGCCTCTCCCACCAAGTAAATGTACATTCCACCATGTAAGTTTGTTGAGTTTTATTTTAAGAGTGAATGGGAAATGAGAGTGTATTGCACCAAGTGAATGGGAAATAAGAGTGTATTGCACCAACAAGCAACAAGTGCCTCTCCCACCAAGTAAATGTACATTCCACCATGTAAGTGTCTCATTCATGATAGCCTAGTGCTTGTTACATCATGGAAGGGGCGGATTTATTTCAAACAACTGCTATAAATAGAGCAGAAGTTGGAGAGAACGAGATAGATCGGAAACAACACTTGAGATACTCTCTGTATACACTCGATATACACTCTGTATACACTCGATATATACACTGTATACACTGGAAAAAAGAATTGCAATCTCTTTGGTAAGAATTCAACATTGGCTATACATTGCATTCCTTCTTCTCAGAATTTTCATTCGACTTCTGAGTTGTCCTTCTTTATTCTGCATTGTTTTAACCACAAACAAAGCATCCGTAAGTGTGATTTGCTGCCGAACTTTGTGTTCGCTGAAACACTGGAGTTTGAAGTACCGCTACACCAGTGTGTAATTCGTTCTATCCTGAAGGAAATAATTCATAACCTTGGGTACTAGGAGGGGATTAAATTCCTTAAGGAAACACTGTGAATTTAGTGGGCTCGAATTAATTATTGCTTTATTTATATTTACGTTTTATACGCTAACATTTTTATTGTCCAGAATTGTTATTTAAAAAATATAGGATAACAACCAAGGAACCAACATATTTTAGAAGAATGAACAAAAGATTTTAATTTCTTTACTCCTAGATATGCTAATGGTTTACTTCATATAGTTGTTTACCACGTAATGTTGGTACTTGAATACAGCAGCGATAGATCTCATGCCCGTCAATCTTCTAGACTATTCTGAAAGTACTCATTCCTGAATGCATCTCTATTGGTTTATGCACTAAATCCCAGAATCTCCACTACCCAGGCCAGGTGAGATATAATGACTGCACATTGTTTCATTTCAATTTTGCAGACTCGTGTCGTACTTAATGAACATAACAAGATAGGCAAGACAGAAAAAAATATAAACAGAACGTCATGACTATCATGACCAGCAAGTGGGTTTTCATTAAAATGAGACTGTTCTCAAGTTGCTACGACAGCTATAGACAATATGGTCCCGACTGAGTAGATGAGATTAGGTCTTCCAATATAACAGTATCAGTGAGTTTTTTATTTGTCTGCTAGATTTTGATTGAGAAGCTCAGAGGACTAAATCGAACGTGCCTATAGATTATAGCCCAGCTACGTTAGAAGTGGTATGGCAACATGTTATTTATATGGTAAATCTTAAGACGTTGGTTTGTGTACATATCATTGTGTATATTAAAATTTGTATAAAACAGTTTGATTAACTGAGTAGATCATGAGTGCCTCTAAGGGGACAAAATGTATCTGTGGCGTGACAGGAAATACAATAGGTATCAAGGATTATAAGGGTCAAGTTAACCCTATTGTGAATCGAGCCCAACGACAATGAAATCTCACTAACCAGGGTGCTTTTGCAATCCTATATATACCACTTAATCACCAATTCTGATAGCAATTCTTTATCTGGACTGTGCCAAGAATAGCGAATCCCTTGAGGAGCATATTAACTTGCTGTTACAGACCTTAACCTGGAAATTGACCACTGAAGACAACCTTAGTGTACTATTTTGCAGCTCATACATGTATCCCACTGAGATTCTTAGACCATGCTACACACCATCACAACTCGAGATAGGGTTTATACCCAATTCACGGAATAGGGTAATCGAGCCCACAGCCTCAAATAATGCAACAGATATCAGGGCAAAAAACATAAAGAAGACTTGAACCCTTGAAACCTAAAACCCTGAAGCAATGAAATATGGAAAGGCTAGAACCTTATAGAACCTCACGACAATAACATGTACCCACTTGTCTTGATGAAAACCTAATTGCCTGACAGGGGAATGAGCGGATAATCTCCTAAGCGAAATATGAAACCATAGTCCTTAGCCTTACCACATATGCCCTCAAGGTTCCAGCTAGTCTGTCGATCCATTGCAAGCAACAGCGCTAATTGATTTTATGCAATTTTATAACTTACCTCAAGGATATAAACTAACTTATTGGCATAAGTATCATATCATCCCAACCTCTATGATAGTTCGCTATTCATGCTTATAACCCACCAACTTTGACGTCAAGCCTGTATAAACCACTGAAGTTAAGATGCGTCTATAGCTCAAGCAAGTATGCTACACACCCCCATATTTTCCATGTTCTACCCTGAGCACAATTAAGCTTCATAAATGACAGATGACATTAATTTGAATGTCACTGGAAATTTGGAGTTAATTTGAGACTGTACTTTCTGTTTGACAACAAAAGATTGATAGTTTAATACAGAAATTAGAGGCACCACATCAATGGAAGGCCAAAAAGTTTTTCCCATCAGCACGACTTTTTTGCAATCAAATGAGCCTATATTACACGTGCATACAACCAGGCATTGTGAAGCATTCAAGTACTTAGACATTAAATCCATTAAACTGTGCAGCAGACTAGTAAAACAGAAAAAGGAATAGATCAAGCTGATATTAAACCTGATTAGAAGGACAGCGGTAGAACTGCTGACCAATATTTTTTCCTGTTTTGGCTGTCAGAACTAGGCATGTGCCAGAACCACATGGACATGAGATCTCCGGGAACGAGGAACTAACAGAGTAATTAGGGCCTCGGGTAGTTGCAGTATTGGTAACAGAAGGTTGGTCACACCACTCAAAGAATCCACAACCACCATTCTCCTGAGAAAGTATTAAAATTCAGATTACAATAGAAATATACACAGTACTCTAAATCCGGATACTCAAATTTTAACACTCAAAAATGCTGACGAAAAACCTTTTAGGTCAGTAACGGAATAAATTGTTCATAGATATGCACTATATACTTTTATTCACCTAGAAAATTAAGGTACTATACAAATAGAAGCATGAAAATTTTGTTCCGTATGTTGAAATGATAATACCTGTCTGATAGGGCATTTGTAGAACTTACGGCCACGATTCTTCTCAGTATTAGCAGTAAGCACAAGGCAATTACCTAATCCACATGCACATTTCTTCTCAGGAAAGCTCGTGGAATCATCATTCGGTGGATTAACATCGCAATCCCGAGCCCAGTGACCTAATTTCCCGCACTTAAAGCACGAACCGGCAGCAGCATCGGAACTAGGCAAATAATTGTTTTGTGCTTTGTAGCTGTTGTTAATCGGAGTAGAGAGAGCATTAGTCGGTCCTTTTTGTTGGAATACGACGCTTTTGCTCCCTTTCAGAGCCGCGATATAAGCTCCTTCCACACTGATCGTGTTATTGTTGTTGACGTTGTGCTTTGCGGTGGTGACGGCGGCGGTGGTGGTTAGGGCGGCAGAGATCCGGCGACGCTTGGCGGCAGTGGCGGTGGAAAGAGCTTCCGCTTCTGCTGCGGCTACTTGAGCTAGGAATTCTTCATCTTCAAATTCCGCCATATCTCTCTCTTTCTTCGACAGCAGATTTTGCGTATGAATTTCAAACTTTTTGGCATCAACTTCAACTTTTTGACAAGAGGGGTTGCTCTGATAGTAAGCAACCCCACTTCCTAGGATAGGGTAAGGTCTGCGTATCCCACTAAGTGGGATTATACTGGTTTGTTGTTGTTGTTGTTGGCGGCATCAACTTCAAAGTCGGTTCCACATTCCCGCCAAATTTTCCTCTTTTTTTCACTTCTTCTTGGAACGTGTAGTTTTAGTTGTGTTTATTCTATCACTATTAGTCAACAATATTGCATATTTAACCTTTTAATTTTGTCAGGCTTAACAAATTTAGTCCAATCACAAACAGCATCACAATTCGCAACATACAATTCCTGTGATTTGCACTTGCAAGTTACCAAAGATTTTACTCGCCAATTTCATTATATTTATAGTGTTTGATTAGTAAAGAGTTTAAACTGGTAATTTGACTTTGTTATTAGTGGCAGTTAATTTGATGTGGAAGTTCTGTTGCCGTCGGTGACACCTCACCGGATCCGGGATGAGATACAACAAAGAAATGATAGAGAAGTTTCTTTTAAATGAATGGCCACTTTGGGCTACACGGTTACAGGCAAATATTGGGCCTATTGGGCTTCAATAGATTAATTCCTCTCATTTATCACATGGGATGTTCATAAGTCCAGATTAGGGGTGGGCATCGGTCGGTTCGGTTCGGTTTTGTAGAATTTCGGTTCGGTTAATTCGGTTTTCGGTTTGTGATTTTAATAACCAAAACCGAACCATAGTAACTTCGGCTCGGTTCGGTTTATTCATGTACGGTTTCAGTTTAATCGGTTCAGTTTTCGGTTTCAAGCCATGACAAAAATAGTAGGAAATAACGAAAATAGATTACTTTTTACCGTCGATGCAATTGCTTCTACTGTCAATAGCGAAATACATAGCTAAAAAAATTGGGTAGAACAACAAACTGCCCATTCACTCTATTTTTTAAAATAGAGAAACAAAATTGCCTAATAAGAAATAAAATAAAACGGATGTGTCTTTTTGAGATCACATACATGAAATTAAAAGATGAATAAACATCAGATCAGAGAAATAAGAACAATATAACAAGTAGACTAATGGTTTTATTATTAAAATTAATTCTGATGCAAATACTTTTGAATGGGATTTCCAGAGATCTTCCTCACGTTAAGGTCAAGTGCATCTTAATTCTTATGATGTTTTATCTCAACTTTAGATCTACCAAATTCAAAAAAATAATTTCTAGGCATCTATCTCATCATTGCCTATATAACACATATATAAGTACAACTAATATATGAAGAATATTCCCAGTTAACAATTATTCTAGTTTTTAAACCCCTTTATTTAAGAGGAGTAATATCTTTACTAATTTATTTTTCCTTTTCTTTTAGGTTGAAAATAGTACATTAACCTAAATTAATTAAGAGCATGTGTCAGGTTACATCTCAACAGAAGAAGCAACATCAAGCCTGCCTCTACCGAATTTCGGTTTTTCGGTTTAACCGAAAACCTAACTATTAAAACCGACCACCGAACCGAACATCGAACTTTTTGAAAATTACAAACTGCAAACCGACCGAATGAACCGAAAACCGAAATTTTTGGTGCGGGCGATTTTTTCGGTTCGGTCGGTGTTATGCCCACCCGTAGTCCAGATAGCATATTTAGAGTAGCTTCTAGAACATGATAATTATGTAAATTTTCCTTCTTATACACGTGTCAAGTGAGAAGGTTAGTTAGTTAGCTATATATATATATATATATATATATATATATATATATATATATATATATATATATATATATATATATATATATATATATATATATACTATACTCATTTTCTGTTTTATAAACACTTACAGTTTTATAAACAGTCACATAATTGAATAGAAGACAAGTTCATTTTAAGTTCTTCAAAATTCCTCTCTCTAAATTCAACATGGAATTAGAGCTTCTGCTCGACCTAGTTGATTTTCTCTATTGTTCTATTACAAATTTCTTCTAGATCCTTTGATTCTCTACTCAAATTCATTGAAATTCTTCATAACTTTTGTTTGAAGCTGTTTTTATGGTAGCGAAGGCGAACATCCATATTTTTTGCATGCTTCTGATTCTCCTGGAATATGTCTAATTTCTCCCTCTTTCGATGGAACTGGATACGGAGGCCGGAGAAAATTAATTTTGATCGCATTATTAGCCAAAAACAAGCTAGGTTTTGTTGACAACGGTTTGGTCAGACCTAAGGATGATTCACCATATCGGAGGTATTGGATAAGGTGTAATGACATGGTGTTTGCTTGGCTTCTAAATTCCCTTACTCCAGACATTAGGCCCAGCATAATTCATTCTAAATCTGTGTGGATTATGTGAACTCGAGGATAGGTATGGGAAATCAAACCTAGCACGGTCATTTGATTTGCAAAAATAATTGTTACACAATGTAGGGATCCTCCAACATTGCTACTTATTTTAATAAGATGAAAGCTATATGGATGAAATAGAATTACTCGATGTAAGGACTGTATGTATTTATATCGATTGCAAGTGTGGGGCTTATCATAAAAATAATGCACTTGAAGAGAGACAGAAATTAGTTCAGTTTTTAATGGGGCTAAATGAGTCATACACTAGTGTTAAGGGCAACATCATGATGATGCATCCACCACTTAATATTGATAGGGCCTATTATTTACTCTTGCAAGAAGAAAGGCAAGGAGGGATACAGAACATGGGACATTATCCCAATGACTCTAATACATTTGTTGTGTCAACATACAGGTTTAATCCAATACAAGTGAAACCAACAAACTCTACAATGAATACTGGTGGTTATAGTTCTTGAAAAAAACAAGACGACATGAGAAATCTCAACTAAAACTATTGCAAAAAGTCAGGATATACAATCGACAAGTGTTATAAACTTCATGGTTATCTACAGAATTTCAAGTCAGGGTTCAAGCAAAGAAGATTTCAGAATCCTATTCAAGGAAATAGAGTAATAATAAATGAAAATTATGGTCAAGTTTAATATCATGATATAGAGACAACTATTGGTATAAAACATGAACAACTAAACTACTTCAACAAGTTAAAGTTTGTCAGAAGCTATAACAAGTTCTGAAGCCGATGTCAATGCTATTTGTGCTGGTACATACTTGCCTATTCTTTCCTATTCACACAACAATCTTAGGAGTCATAATTAGATTCTTGACTTTGGTGCTTCATAGCACATGACGTTTGACTCTACCATCATAGTTAACACCAAACCATTACCCAGTCTTGTTAAAGTTAACCTTCCTAATTCACAAAGAGTAAGAGTAACTCTAGAAGGAAAATTTATTATACATCCAGATTTGACTTTGCAGAGAGTCCTTTATATCCCAGACTTTAAGTTCGATCTGGTTTCAGTTAACATATTATGCACTGTGTTCAAAGTTCTTCTTACCTTTGCTAAAACTTGTTGTTTGATGCAGGCCTTTCTTTGACGAGGCATATGGTCCTTGGTGATGTCAAACCCGGATTGTACTTTCTCCACTCAACTCGCATGTCTTCTGATTCCCTGCATCCAAATAAAACTATTACACTTCCACAAAACACTTCTCAAACATGTTTCACTTCACATATTATGCCTAATTCTGTTAGTATTGATAAAAATCTATGACATGTAAGGCTAGGACATTTACCCATTTCTATCATAAGATATATTTCTTTTTTACCACAATCTGCTATTTATAAATAAGATAATCATTGTTCCATTTACCCTATGGCTAGATAATACAAATTGCATTTTCTTGACAGTACTAGTTCTACTTCTCATATTTTTGAAATTATTCACATTGATACTTGGGTTCCTTATAAGGAACCTATCTACAATGGATTTAAGTACTTTCTTACAATTGTTTATGACTTTAGTAGAGGTACTTGGTGTCACGAGCCTAAACCCGGACCCGATCGTAATGGTACCTCTCGTGAAGACAAATCCAGCCGACATATTTTTCATTTATTTTTAAGCAATTAAGTAATAAAATCAAGTCTTAACATAATAATAAAAATCCCAAATTAAGGTAAACAATATAGTTTGCACACAAAGACATAGCCCGACGTCAGGGTGCACCAGTCATGAGCATCTATAACAATACTTCAAGTCTGAAAGAGTCTACTCAACTATTAAATAACTAAAACAGAGAAAAATAAGATAGAGGGAGAGGCACTAAGCTGCAAATTGCTGGGCAGCTACCTATAGGTCTATCCAAGGGCATGGCATAAAGCAAAGTGCCGATGCTTTGAAAGAAAAGTACAAGAAGACCTGAAAGTTTTTTCAAAATTGTTGCGCTATATCGGTTTATCTTGTCTAACTTTGACAATAAAATGTGCTGCTTGATGTTTGCTGTGGGTGAAAAGTGAGAACTGTTCTCCTGGATGTGTGCCTCTAAGAAAAGGTCCTCTTGCATACTTGGTCACATAATATGTCCGCTCTTAAATAATGTGTGTTTAGTTGGTATATTGTTAACTTGAATGATTTACTCTGCTTCCTCGTAAGTGCTTTCCACCTTTGTAATGGGCTTAGTTTGATAGCTTTTATTTGTCACAATCTGCTTCGTATCACAATCTAGAAAGAAGAGGGAAGAATGCCTAATTTGCTTATGTGTGATACATTTGCAGTTAATCAGTTTCCGTCTTTGGCAGTTGAAAACTAACATTAACCACCATCACTTGGTTACAAGCTACAAAGCATATTTCCATACTGTACCTTTGGAATAGCAAGATACTATAGACTAATGAGTCCAAGCATTTAAATGTGTAATGATACAGATACACAAGGATTAAAAGGGAGACAGACATAAATATCTACCATTATGTAAAAAATGATAGATACAGATCCTCTCTACCTTTGGTTATATCTACTATTGGCTGAAAGGTTTATTTGATACAGATCCTCTCTGCCTTCATTGACAACACAGTGCCATCAGCTTAAGAGGTATTATTTGACACAACAGCGTAAGTATTCAGTATAATTCTCTAGTCTTTAATCCTATGACATGAGTTTACCGGAAAAAAATATTGAAAGCTAAATCTATTATGGCTTGTTTGTAGGATAAAGTGAATGAATTAGTTGTAGAGCAAATTCAAGAAACAGAAGAGGATACTGATATAGACCATATTGTTAATGCGTCCTTTATGAAAATTGTTGGAGAAAAGCCAGGCTATTACCGCGGTCAAGGATCGAGACTTAAGCTAACAAATAAGCGATCCATGCAAGGGCTTCAAGAGCAACTGCAAGCACAAAAAAGAGGTGGAAGAAGAACGCCTTAAACGAGAGAGTGTAGAATTCAAGCTTAAAGAAGTACATGATCAACTTGAGGAGGAGTGGAAAAATCCAGAAGTCATGCAAGCACACGTAGGAGTCATGGAAACTCGTGTAGGACGTGAACAAAAAATGTTAAAAGAGCATGGTGGGACTTGCATCCCTTATACAAAGTTCTAAGGTATTCATTTAGTATAAGAGCTAAAGTTTCTTTAGTTGCCTTATGAAGACCAAATAGTTAATTTTGATATTATAAAATAGTTTCTTACTTGGTCGTAGTTTTTTTATGTTATAAAATAGTTTCTTCCTTGGTACTATCATGTTTATGATTTTTATTTGTGTTATATTTAACAGATTCGACTTCCTGCTGCACTTTTCAATATTATTACAAATTTAAGTATTTCAGATGAGAAAAGTCCTGCAACATCATGGTAAGTAAACTCCACCTAATTCATGTAAAAGTATATTTCTTGTCACTCTTCTATTACTAGTTCTATTTTAGACTTATGCTTATGTTCATCTTTTGTACTGCAATAAAATAGAGCATTTGTCTATCCTCTCTTCCTTTTTTACCATTTTTTTGTTGGAACTATGTTCACGTTAATTTTTTCTATATTTATATTGTGTTAGTCCTAACATAAATAAAGAAATGACAATAACGAATAATCATTAAAATTTTGCTTGACTAACCCAAGTTTATATAAAAATAAAATACAATAAATTCCAGTTTTAAGATTCTTGAGATTCATAGTCAAATTATGTGAATTTTGGGTTTGAACAAATCTTATGTGGTCTAGGGAATTCTCATTTGATACTTTTTCAAATATTTTAGATTTTCAACAACATCAAAGTTATTTACACTCTATGAAAACTCTAATATTTACAAACATAAAATAGAGTAAGCCTAAAAGTATTTTCGACGATATAATGATAAGTAATATTCATAAAATACTGCTAGTTAATAAACTTGTAATTCAGTTTAGCCTCTCTTCTTTCATTCTCCTCTAGATTTTTCACTGGAATATAAAAGTTTCAGTATTCTATAAATTACAGAGAACATTTGTATTATATAAGTTGGAATTTAAATTCTATGAACAATACAAAGTACTGGTGTTAAATTAATTTTCCTCTTACAGAGTTTTATTCTTTAAGAAATATTATATATATGTAATGTTGCTTGGGCCTATTTGATAAAGTCACAAGCTTAGCACAACTCATAAATTTAGGAGCGGCTTCCAGTAGATTTCTAAAAAACTATCAAGAAAGTGGGAGCAGCTTCTTTAGTTTTTAGAAACCTTTTACAAAATTAAAATATTATATGGTTCACTAGCCTTTAAGGGTCATTTATTTCTGACAAAAGTAATTACCCTCTTTAAGATGATGTGGTGCATATTAGAATGTGTTACTAAAAACTAATAACCCTAGTTTTCAATCACTTTGGTGCCCAAGCATTTCAAGCACAGTAATTTCACTAGTTTTATTCGCCAAATTAACACATATATAAGTACTACTTATCTTTTGACTTCTAACCTACATCAAAATTTGGTATCCTGTGTTAGCTTTAGTCTATGATTAATTAGGTTTGTAATTAGCTGAACTCAAACCTTTGAGTAGTTTATTGTGGATCTTGTTGAGAATTATATCTTGGTGAGGATCAATTATGTGTTAGCTTTATAGTTTGATTAGTTGGGTTTCTAAATAGCTAAACTCCTACCTTTGGATATTTTATTGTGAATCTATTGAGAATGATGTATTGGTGGTAACCAATTTTGTGGGAAATTTGAATAACTAATTATATTTCAAGACGTGCAGAATTGGGATGTTTTGACTTCTTTTGAAATCCATAAAGATTATGTTGTTTGATTTCTCTGTTCTTGCATTTTTTTACATGTTTAAGATTTATGCATCTGTTAGGATTTATTATTAAATTCTAGCAAGTTGTATATATTCTTGCACACAGATACGAGGGCCTATAGTTAGAGGTGAATTGATTTCTATGGCACTTCATTTTTTATATTTTGGATCGTGTTACTTTTCAATTGTTAGAAATATACATGTTAGTATATGTGTAGGTTGTTGCACCTCTGTTCTTACAGTCATTTTATAGTCGAATAATTTTAAGAGGTTTGTGAAATATTTTCTAGTCACTTTTTATTCAGTTTGTTTGGAGTGGATACTTGATTTGATATCTTGAAACTTATATTATATTGTTCTTTTAGCTCTGAATATTTCTACCCCTACCATTAAACTTAATGTAAATAGGCCTTTGTGGTTCCCTCTATTTTAAATCAAAATCTAATTTTTGCTTTTTTGTTTGTAGGATGATGAAGCGTAAACCAACACTGCTTGCAATCTGGTTCATGTATGCACAAGCTAGAAGATTTGTCTTTTGGATTCTATTATATTAGAATTTAATGACCTTGAACATATGATGTTTTTATTCTTGTTTAAGTAAGACTTTTAGAAGTAATTAGCTTTTAGAAGGGTGTAAATATCTAGAGCAACACCTTCAAGTATTGACTTTTTGCATATATATAAAATTTAGTAATTCATATACATTCGTCAAAAATCTAAAAGCATATAGGAATTATGTTTGTAGCAACAATTCGTAAGTTGCTGCTAAAAGGATTTGACGAAGCTTATATGCAACAACTAATATTGTTGACAAAAAGTAACTGATTGCCACAATAATGCTTGTTGCTAAAATTCTTAAAAATAGGTTACCTAGTATTCCCGTCATTTTTTTTTGCAACAACTTATATTGTTGAAAAATATATTGATTTGTCGCAACAATTACTGTTGTTGCTGAATAATTTTATAAGCCACACTTATATGACTTTATAACAACAAAATAAAATTTATTGCAACAACAAGATTTGTTGCGTTAATTTAGTTTTTGGCAACAACATTGGTTCTTGTTGTATAGATTTTTCGCATCGGAGTTTGCTGCAACAACGTGCAACAACTTATTTTTTGTTGCGAAAAGTATTTTTCGCAATGACAACCAACATATTGCAACAAAAAATGTTGTTGCGAATTCCGTTCTTTCTTGTAGTGCTAGTAAATCTCCACAAATCTGCTGGATAACTCTCAACCCTCGCAAGCAGAACTGATGAGCCTGAATCTACACACGGGGTGCATGGAGTAAAGGAAGTACTCTAACTCAGTGATTAATAATAATAAATGTAGTCTGAGTCATAAGAAATCATGTCAAGGCACACCAACAGGCTATAAAGAAGCAGTAAAAACAATGAAACCGTGGAAATATGTGAAGTCACTTTAGTTCATTTAAACTTCTTGAAAATGCCTTTTTTAATAGTTAAGCAAGTAAATGACAGTCAACTAGGAAAGATAAACACATAAAGAACTGCCCCTCGGGCACAATGTCAACAAAAATCTGCCCCTCGGGCAACATCATAGAACAACACCAACCCCTCGGGCTGCATCTCACATCACATTGGGTACCCGTGCTCACTGGTAATGTGCAGACTTCTAGAGGGTCCCCTTACGATCCAAGCGCAGTATCAAGCCATTTTATGGCGTACAATCTCAGACCCTCAGCCTCATAATCAATAAGCCACCTCATGACGTATAATCTCATGCTCTCGGCCTCACAATCATAATCAGTGTATCCTCACAATACAGGCCCTCGACCTTATTCAATCAGAATCTCACAAGCCATTCGGGCAACAGTAAAACATGATTCTCAACTCAATTATCATTTAAAATATTATTTAGTATATTAAAATATAATAGACATGACTAGGTTATGAAGATAGTAGTATATAACATGACTGAGTACAAGCATAAAGTCAAAACAGTGAGCAAATATCAGTAAATATCCCCGAAGGGTCCAAATAGTTGGCACGAGGCTCAAATATGACATTCCTCCAAAAATATGATGATAGCAAACGGTTGTTCAATCAAATGTGAGATAAAACTGTCAATCTGAATGGACTAAGTCACAACCCCCAACAGTACACGACCTCACGCTCGTCATCTAGCATGTGTATAACATAAATATAGCACCACGATGTGCAAATTCGGAGTTTCATACTGTCAGGACAATATTTACAATAATTACTCACCTCAATCCGAGCAAAATCCTATTCTGAAATGTCTTTGAGAACTTCCAGAGGCCAAATTCTTCTTTGAGAACACGAGAGGCTCCATGCGAACGCGGAGAACAACACCAAATATCATGAAATCAGCATACAAAGTAGCCCAAAATAATCCAAAACACACCCGAAACTCAATCGAGGCCCTCGAGACCTCAACCAACCATGCCAACATATCGGATTAGATAATTCAAACTTGTTCCAACCTTTGAAATGCTCAATAAACATCAAAGCACCAAATTCATATAAGATTCAAGCCTAAGAACTCATAAACTTCCAAATTTCATTTTTGATCAAAAAGTGTATCAAACCTCGTCCGAATGACCTGAAATTTTGCACACACATAAAAAATAATACAACGGACATACTCCAACTTCCGTAATTCCATTATGACCCCTATATCAAAATCTCACCTATCAACGGGAAATCATCAAAATTCCAATTTCGCTAATCCAAGCGTAAATCTACCCCGGACCTCCAAAATACATTTCGATCATGCTCCTCCCAGATTACCTAACGGGACTAACCAAATCATAAAAATTTCAATCCGAGATCATATACTAACAAGTTAAAACTTGGTCAATCTTTTAAGTTTTAAGCTTCAAGCTGAGATGTTCTTCCAAATTTATTTTGATTATCCTACAAACCAAACACCGACGATTTACATAATTCATAATTCATCACACAGGGCTAGTCATTCCCGAGATAGCGAGCGATGTACAAAAGTTCAAAAAGGACTGGTCGGATCGTTACACTTGGACATACCTACTGATTACTAAAAGTAATGCTTTCACTGTTCTCAAATCTTTCATATATATGGTAGAAAGACAATTTGAAGTCAAAGTCAAGAAAGTTAGGTCTGATAATGCCTTTGATCTACGAAGCAGTCTTGCTGCCATAGCTTATTTTTCTTCTAAAGGAATTGTTCACAAAACTACATATATTGGGACCCCTCAACAAAATGGTATTGTTGAGAGAAAACACAAATATTTTATGAAAAACTTTAGTGCTATTCTTTTCCATTCCAAAGTACCTATTTGTTATTAGGGGAATGTCTTCTTACTGCCACTTTTCTTATTAATAGATTTTCTACCAAAATTCTCCACTATAAATCTCCTTATGAAATACTGTTCCACAAAGCACCTCACTATACTTTTCTTATGAGTTTTAGCTGCTTATATTTTGCTTCTTTGCCTAATCTTAGAGGCAAACTTGTTCCAAGGGAAACTACTTGTGTGTTCCTTGGTTATCCTACTACAAAGAAAGGATACAAGTTATTAAATTTAGAAAACAACAAGATCTTTGTCTCTAGAAATGTGATCTTTCATGAATCTATTTTTCCATTTACAAATCCTACTACTACCTTCTTTCAGTTATTTCCTATTTCTTCCAACATTGATTTTTCTACACCACATCCTCTTTCTTCTTCCGTTTCCTCTATTCTTGTCCCTACTAGTGATTCCCTTATTCTTGTTTCCCCCCATGTTTCACTTCCTCCATCTATTCTTAGTCCTCTTCCTAGTTCATCGTCTACACCATCTTCCACTCATTCTACTTCTTCCACTGTTTCTCCTATCTCCTCATCTATATCTGATTCTCATCCCCCTACCAATCATGAACCTTTATCTAGTGTTTCTCATGATGTTTTGTGTAGGTCTTTAAGAAAACACAATGCATCTGGTTATTTGTCTGACTATATATGTGGAGCAGTGCACTTAACTGATGTCTCTCATTATTATTTCCTCTCACCTATTTCTCCTTCTACTGTTTCACCTAACATACTATTTTCTCCTAATCAAAGTCTATTAAACTCCTTACCTAATGTCCATGAACTTTCTAGCTATTATCGGGAAGTATTGGACCCTGGTTGGCAGGAAACAATGGACAAAGAGCTTGATGCCTTGAAGGCCAATGATACTTGGGAGGTAGTTCCATTACTAGTTGGGAGAAAAGCTTTACCTTGTAATTGGGTTTACAAGGTCAAGCTGAAATCTCGTGGAAGTGTGGAAAGGCTCAAGGCTCGCTTGGTTATTCGAGGAGGCACTCAATGAGAAGGGATTGCTTTTATAGAGATTTTCTCTTCTATGGTCAAAATGACCATTATTATGCATTTTTGCCATTGCTGTTAAGAAGAATTGGGGACTTTGTCAATTAGATACGAATAAAGCTTTTCTACATGGGGATCTACATGAAAAGGTTTGTATGAAATTTTGTGCTGGCCTAGACCCTCTTGCTCCTAACCTAGTTTGTCATCTAAATAAATCTCTTAATGGTCTTCGCCAAGCCTCTAGGTAGTGGTATGCCCGCTTGACTGCTACTCTCAATTTTAAGGGTTTTACTCACTCTCTTAATGATTAGTCTCTTTTCTATAAAAAGTGTGGCGATTATGTTTCTCTAGTGGCTGCTTAAATGATATTGAGGAGCGGGTTGCATGCCGCAACAATGATAAATGTTAAATAATATGGGTCAGGTTGCACGCTACAACAAGTGATATATGGAGTGGATTGCACGCCGCAACAATGGTAATTGTGGAATAGGTTGCAAGATGCAATTTATGGAGTGGGTTACATGCCGCAACAATTGTTGACATATGTGGTTATGCCTGAATAATTATTTCTTGTTTCATTGTGGAATTAAGTTGTTTTTGGTTGTTACTTTGGATTACTGGTTATTTGTATTTCCCTGCAGCATGTTTTCCCTTCCCATGTTGTTGAATTATTGGTATTTGATTTTTCTGCTGTATATTTTATAACTGCACAGGGTTATGTGGTATCCAGTCTAGCCTCGTCACTACTTCATTGGGTTTAGGCTAGGCACTTACCAGCACATGGAGTCAGTTGTGCTGATACTACACTTCTGTGCATTTTTACACAGGTCCAGACTTTGAGCAGCAACAGCAGTAATTCGATAGCAGGATCTTATTACTACGAGACTGAGGTAGCTTGCAGGCATCACAGGCCCGACGTCACTTCTTATGCTTTTTATTTATACTGTAGTCTTATTATTTCGAGACATATAATTGTTATATTTCTTTCAGACCATTATATGTAGTTTATTCTTAGTGGTTCGTGAGTTTGTGACACCAAATCTTGGGTAGAGGATATTGTTGAGCAGTTCATATTTATTTCAGACTTATAAAATTAGACTTCTGCAGCTATTGTTATTATTACTATTCATACTATTAAATTGACAACAAGATAATTTTTATTTATGAAAACAATGAGTGAATTGGCTTTCCTAGCTACCACGAGTAGGCGCTATCACGATCCCGATGGTGAGAAATCCGGGTTGTGACACGTACCTTCCATAACCAGCCGCTCACACATCCTTATCAGGGCATTTAGTGTCACAACCCCAAATCCGGTCGTGATGGAGCCCAGCACATTGCTAAGCCAGCCTGACCAATCCATATCAACCACGGAGCTAGAAGCTCTCTTTAACCCATTTAAGCAAATTAATTCACGAAATAACAGCGATACATGTAACGAAAACGGGGAACCAAGTCCCATAAAACATCAACTCCCATAGACCAAGGGTCAAAAGTCACGAGCCTCTACTGAACATGAGTGTATAAAGGTTTACAAGATACCAAGTGCGGAAAGAAAAGTCAATACAAAATCAAGACAGTAAGAAGGAATATCGGGTCCTGCGGACTCTGCGGCTACCTCGAATATCCACAAACGTCGCCTCGCACAGCTACTGGATCACTGCTGAGAGGTACCTGGATCTGCACACAAGGTGCAGGGAGTAAAATGAGTACTGCCAGACTCGGTGGTAATAAACAAGGGTAAGACAGCGCAGATAAGAAATCCGCAATAAAGCACTATGTAAAGCTATAATCAGCTACCCTGTCATAGAATCAATCTTCACTGTACCTGTACCAACAAATACCAATAAATAGCATAACAGCTAGCAGATGTAGCTAAATGCAATGCAATGCATGATATGACCGCTACGGCGCGTAGCCCGACTCCAATTTTGGGTACCCGTGCTCACTGTGGGGGTTCAGACTCCGGAGGGGCTCCTACAGCCCAAACACATCTCATAGAGATATTCCTGCGGCGTGCAGTCCGATCCAACATATATCTCGCTGCGGCGCGCAGCCCGATCCACTACTAGTCAGCTAATATGCAGATACAGCCTCGCAGGCTCAAAAGTAGTTTTTGAAAACTCTTTTATCATTTTTCAGTTGGAAAACACTAATATCAAGTTCCAGAGATTGGAATTAGCATAATAACAAAAATAGCTGCGGAATAGTAGTAAACTAGCATGTCTATATGATAAGACAATGATAACGATCCTCGCGGGATCCAATAACTGGCTCACGGCCCACAAGTATACTCAACCGCCCAAGAAGGGGGTTCAACGGCTCGAGAATAGCCAATAATACAGTATCAACAGGTCGGACTAATATATAGTCTCCGGTTCATGATCGACCCCGCACTCTCAAGAGTGTGCGTGTCTCGCCGCTATACAGCGTCACAAAGTGGTATACGGGGTTTCGAACCCGCTGGTCATCACCCACATCTATTACTCACCTCAATACGGCGCGATGACTACTCCGCAATGCCCTTGCCACGAGAATCAAGCTCCGCACGCGTAGAATCTGATCAA
Source organism: Nicotiana noctiflora (assembly GCA_032618575.1). Taxonomy (NCBI): domain Eukaryota; kingdom Viridiplantae; phylum Streptophyta; class Magnoliopsida; order Solanales; family Solanaceae; genus Nicotiana; species Nicotiana noctiflora. The sequence continues at coordinate 105,748 of JASVEL010010427.1, forward strand.
ATACAGTAGAAATACAACAAATTAGGCCAATGGGACGACACCCAATCAATACAACTCGATTTACATCAAAATTTCCAAAGTTGTCAAAACCCGACTTTCGGTACGCTTGCCGAAAAATTACAAAAGTCACATATTCGGAACCCTCATCTCGATACGAGTCTAAGCATATCAATTTTACCAAATTCGGACTCCATTTGCCCATTCAAAACCTTGATTTTCTAAAGTTCAAGCCTAGGGTTAAATCTTCCATGAATCACCCCAAATTCCTCCATTTTCATGATATAATTGCATAATATTATCAATACTAATCATAGTTTAAGTCCATAGTTGATTACCCGATGATTTCCCTTGAATTTCTCTTCAAAATCGCCCAAATCGCTTCTAAAGCCGAGACCCAAATGTGTGAAATGTTCTGAAATTTTTCTAACTTTTGATACACTTAACTCACAGCGATTTTCGCTTCTGCGGATAAAATTCCGCTCCTACGAGTCCGTATCCGCGACCAAAGGGTCGCTTCAGCGATTCCAGGCCTAGCCGGCCAATTCCGCTTCTGCGAGAAAAGGACCGCTTATGCGCGTCCGCTTCCGCGATTGATCCTCCGCTTCTGCGAAAACTCCCGCTTCTGCGTACCAGAGTCCGCTCCTGCGGACTCGCCCAGGCGGTCAATAATCCGCTTCCGCGGACCTTCCCATTTTCCATCTAGTCCGCTTCTGCGATCACTGGCTCGCACCAGCGATGCCGCTTCAGCGGAAAGGAGTCCGCTTCTGCGGAGCCAAGCGCTCCTGCGCTCCTCAGTCCGCTCCTGCGGACTCGCCTCCGCGCCCAGCTTTCCGCAGGGGCGAAAATGACAGAACCAGAACTCTTCAACATGCAATTTCCATGATTTTCTTCCGTTTAACCATCCGAAAACACCCCGAGGCCCCCGGGACCTCATCCAAACACACCAACACATCTTAACACCTTATTCGAACTTGCTCCAATCCTCAAAACACGTCTAACAACACCAAAACCCATAATTCACATCAAATTCAAGCCTAAATTCCTTAAAACATTCCGAATTACACATTCAATCAAAAACCCGACCAAACGACGTCCGAATGACTTGAAATTTTGCAGGCACATCCAAAATCACCTAACGAAGCTACTGCAACTGTCGGAATTCCATTCTGACCCCCGGATCAAAATCTCACCTACCGTTCGGATTTCGCCAAAATTCAACCTTAGCCAATTCAAGCCTAAAACTACACCGGGCCTCCAAATTCAATTCCGATCGCTCCCCTAAGTCACAAACCACCTCCCGGAACTAACCGAATCATCAGAATCCGATTCCGAGCCCTCTAACCAAATAGTCAACTCCGGGTTGACTTTCCTTATTCAAGTTTCCTTCACAAAGGCTATATGCCTCATTTCCAATCCCAATCACTCCTAACTCACCCGATAGACTCTAACACTGATATAAAATCATAAAACATGTATTTACAACATAACGGGGTGGTAATTCCCGTGACGACGGGCCGGGTCGTCACATTTAGGCTCCTCCTATGTACATGCCCGAACCATCTGAGCCTTGTTTCTCGCATCTTATTATCAGTGGGAGCCACACACACTTTCTTTCAAAACTCATCTTTCCTAATCTTATCTATCCTAGTGTACCCACACATCCACCTCAACATCCTCATCTATGCTATTTTTATCTTGTGGATATGTGAATTCTTAACAGGGCAACACTCAGCCTCGTACATTATGGCCGGCTAACCACCGCTTTATAGAACTTACCTTTGAGTATCCGTGACACTCTCTTGTCACACAGGACTCCGAATGCTAACCTCCATTTTATCAATCCTACTCTAATACGGTGCTCTGCTCCTCCATAGATAACCGACCCAAGGTATTTGAAACTGCCTCTACTTGGGGTGACTTGTGAGTCAATCCTTACATCCACGCCCACATCCCCCGGCTTATCACTCAACTTATACTTCAGGTATTCCGTCTTCATCCTGCTGAGCTTGAAACCCTTAGACTTAATAGCATGTCTCCAAACCTCCAGCCTTTTGTTAACACGGTCTTGCGACTCATGAATTAGAACTATATCATCGACGAATAACATGAAACATTACACCTCCCCTTGAATATGGTGTATTAACGCGTCCATCACCAGGACGAATAAGAATAGACTGAGCGAAGATCCTTGGTATTACCCCATAACAACAGGAAAATGCTCAAAGTCGCCTTCTACTAACCTTACCCGAGTCTTATCCCCATCATATATGTCCTTAATCGCCATAATATGGGTAATTAACACACCTTTTGCCTCTAAGAATCTCAAGAGAACTTCTCTAGGAACCTTGTCTTATGCTTTCTCTATGTCAATAAACACCATGTGCAGTTCCTTCTTCCTTTCTATTTACTATTCTACCAACCGCCTAACAAGCTGTATAGTTTCTATAGTAGAATGACCCGGCATGAACCACCATCTCCCACACTTTCATGGTATGACTTAGCAATTTGATACTCCTATAATTGCTATAACTCTGGATTTCATCTTTGTTCTTATACCATGGAACTATCATACTCCACCTCTATTCGTCCAGCATCCTCTTCACCTTAAAAATAACATTGAACAACCCAGTCAACCACTCCAAACCTGCTCTCCCCACGCACTTCCAAAATTCCACAAGAATCTCATCAGTTTCCTATCACTCAACCCCTACTCATCTTACCCATAGCTCCCACGACCTCATCTACCTTGATACGCATGTAGTACCAAAGACACGGTGACTATCGAATGCTCCAATTCACCTAGCACGATATCCGGATCCCCTTCTTCATCCAGAAGTTTATGAAAGTAAGTATGCCATCTTTTCTTAATTTGGGAACCTTCCATCAATACTCTACCATCGTCGTCCTTGATGCATCCCACTTGGTCCAAATCCCGAGCCTTCCCCTCTATTAACTTGGCCAGTCGGAATAACTTCTTCTCCCCTCCATTTTTCCCTAGTTCCTCGTACATACGACCGTAAGCCGCTGTCTTAGCCTCCATGACCGCCAACTTAGCTTCCTTCCTAACTACCTTATACCTCTCTACACATGCATGCCTCTCCCCTCGACTATGCTCCCCACTAACTTCAGGTACGCTCCGTTCTTTGCTTTCACTTTACCTTCGACAACTTCATTCCACCACTAGTCTCATTTGCGCCAGCTAGTGACGCTCATCGAGACCCCTAACACCTCTCTCGCAGCCTCCCTTATATAGTGTGTTGTAGTTGATCACATAATGCTCGCGTCACCACTGCTCCTCCAAGATTCCATAGCCGACAACCTCCCCTCCAGCTCTTGGGCTTTATCATTAATTAAGGTTCCCCATCTGATTCTTGGTCTTCCTCGAGCAGGCCTTTTCCTCATCTTTAACATAATATCAACGTCTATCACCAAGAGCCTATGTTGCGTCGCTAGTATCTCACTTGGAACCTTGCAATCCTTGCACAACCCTATGTCAGCACTTCTTGAGGAGGAGATTGTCCATTTGAGTCTTTGCCACCGCATTTTGAAAAGTAACCAAATGCTTATCCCTCTTCATAAAGAAGAGCATTTGGGGGATTACAATTACTTAGATATTTTGGCTTAGAAACCAACATCCCCAATTCTACGTCTACTTCTTCCTCTTACGTTTTCTAAACAGAAATTTTAGAGAAACATTCAAAATCATCTCTAACATTTTCAATCTTTAACACCCAATTAATTGATTTTCTCAAATTGAAATTTCATTATTTATTTTTTTCTAACCAACATTTTCCTTTTCCTTTGAATTGAGCTCGTGATAGATTTCTTAAAAGTATGTGTTTGTGTGTGTGGGGGGTGGGGTGAGGGTGGGGTAGGAGGAGAGACGAGAAAAGAAATGGGGAAGGGAATTAGGCAACAACAAAATAAAAGGGTGAAGGAAGAAAGAGGGGAAGGGAGGGCGTGAGGTGAGTGAGTTCTCAGTTTTTGCAATTTTTTCTTTGTTTTTTCGTTTTATTTGCTTTCTTTTTTTCATTTTTAATATATTTTTAATCAAAACTATTATAATCATGCGCCTTTATATCGTGGTTTGCACGTATTTAAGCCGCATTATTTAAATCATTACCACATAAATATAGTCAATGGTCAAATATATATATATATATATATATATATATATATATATATATATATATATATATATATTTATATATATATATATATATTAGTGCTCATTTCTTCAAGTACAAGTGTTCAAATAAAAAATTTGTAAGTTTATTTATCGGGTTAACAAACGGGTACAAGCTTAGATGGCCCGTAGGCCATTTTATCGAAGTTTAATTTGTTGATTATATCTCGCCAGAAGTCACTCCGCAAATTACAATTATAAATAGGTTTAAACTATCTTAATTGGGACATCAGATATAGTTATCACGCTTTATCTTTAAATGTACTAACTTTCTACAAATACATAGACCCAAACTTGATCGATAATGTGGAAAAATATTACTAACACAATCTCTCAAAATTGGAGAATAGAAAGTCGGCATCAAAGAAGTTAAGAGCAAACTATATAACATGTTTAAATTGCTCTCGGAATATCTCAATGCTAAAATAGGAAACTCCACATATCCTATAAAAAAATTGATGTTCTTTGCATGGTTGCTTTAAAAGGAAATTAAATATGGGGATAAAAGAGTAGTTGACATCTCAAAATTTTGATAAGTTTTGTTTCTCTTAGCACATGGTCTTTGTCACTTCAATTTCATCGCTCGTTAAAAGTGAAAGCACGTACCGCATGCATGTTATACCACCACATGCTTCCACGTGCATTTGTTGTAATGGCAATATCAACCATTAAACAATTGTTTTAATATTTATGCACTCACAACTCACAAGGTTAAAAATATTAGTAATAGGTAACTTGAAAAATATTACTACTAATTTGCTATAATAGGCTAAAAACCCAAATTGATAATGTTAAAGAATTTTTATATAGTACACTAATAATGTGTATAATTTAAATTTTTAAATAAGTTCCCCCATGGTAAATTTTGCTAGGTTTACCATTTTGTTTTGGTAAAGTATATGGAAGTATAACCTAATGTTATGGTTATTTTATTCTAATGCAACTTTTCATTATCAGTATTGTAACACCTTAGATTTTAGACAGAGTCTCACATCTGTAAAATACAAGAGGGATGTTAGGTATATAAGTTAACAAGCCTTAAACTTTAGTGGCGCGTTTTAAACCCATAAGGGCCTAGGCCCAGAGCGGATAATATTACTGGTGGGTTGGGCTGTTATAAATGGTATCAGAGCCACTCTTGTGTCAGCCATGCCGATGTGCGTCAGAGTTCAACTGAGTTTAGGCACATAGTCTCATATCGGCAAAATACAAGAGGGATGTTGGGTATATAAGTTAACAAGCCTTAAATTCTAGCGACGCGTTTTAAACCCGTGAGGACCTAGGCCCAGAGCAGACAATATCACTAGCGGGTTGGGCTGTTACAAGTATTTAGCCTAAGAAAAAGTAAGGCAACCCTAATATTGTTTTAAACTTAATCAACTTAGACACTCTCGTAAGTGAGCAACCTCAACCGTTTTAATTCCAATTAGGGAAATACTCTTATTTTTTCCTCGCGCCGTATGAATAAAAAGGTCTGATTTTTTGATGCCCATGACGGAGGGCGTACCGATGAAGGCAAGCAAGACTGACATGCTTCTAGGTTGACAAGTTTCTAAAGAAGGAGTGCACGTACGTGTCATTTTTGGCAAATCCCATATCGTAATAAAATAAGTAAGTGAAGAGTTTTATAAGACGTAAAACAAGCTAAACTCACATGGTATGCCTGCTTTTGAGACTCGATATGACGTAACCCAAAGGATAAATCCGTACGAGTCTATGCCCAAAGTGAAAAATACGCGTCATGGGATTAGGTTGAGACTAGATTTAATTAAGGAGCATTCTTCTTTGGGTTCAAGCAAGGATGGCACTAGAATTATGGGCAACTATCTGAAATTCAAAAATCAAGCTGTTAAAGTGAAGATATTTAAGAAAGATGGTCATAATAGTAGTTCCAATTAGTAAGCTTAGATGAATATCCAAGCTAAGGTGCTTTTGTTAACATCAAAATGAAAGAGAACGAATAGAATTGGTTCATTTCTTTGCAACTGAAAGCCCTAACAAACTTATAAATAATTGGTGCTTCAAACAACTAACTTTCCATAATTGGAAAGTGTTTTAAAAGAAGTTGAAACATGACAACTCAAGCTTATTCAAAAAACATTAATGTGCAAGTGGGAAATGACTCATGTGATGAAATACTCTATGTTTTTCAAATTTATAATTTCCTTTATATATATAAGTCAAGAACTTGTATAAATTGTGTTGTTTTTGGCAAGCTAATAATCCATAAGTCAGGAAGAATTGTACGTCTTAAAAAGGAATAAAGATCAACTAATTAGGAACAATTTTCAATTTATGGAAAATAAAAAGCAACTAAGTCCAAACTTTATTTTATTTGGAAAAAAATCATTCCGTATCAAGGTTGATTGGAAACTAAAGATTGTTTTAAGATAAATAGTGTATATGTTAAAGCTTAAGACAAATTTGTCAGGATCACAAATTAAGGGGTCATTGTCAAATTTCAATTTTCACATAATAGAATTAGAGCTCGTTTGGATGAACTAATTGTAAATAGCTGATAAGGTTGTAGTGTTGAAAAAAAAATTTAAGTGTTGAAATTATTTTTTAAAATAGAAAGAATTACAAGAAAATACACATGACTTCACACCATAACAAAAAATAGCCCATATTTTTAAGTTTTACCTCAACTAGCCTATATTGTACATATTTTGAAAACACTAGCTCTTGCAAATTCAAAATATGTGTTCTTACAACCATTGCTTCTAAAAACTATAGAGTTAAATTTGTGTTCTCAGTCTCACATTTATTATTTTCACTCTATTCTTCTCACTTTTTTTTACATATGCTTCAAGGGGCCATCTGCCATTACTGCTTCTCCCCCCATATCACCCGATTGTAATGTAAAAAAATTAAAGAGTAGAAGTCCACCATTAAAGGACATTCAAAGCTTTGCTTTAGAAAATAGAATTTCTTGTAATTCTTAGTTGTTTGGATTGGGTGTTGTTCCAATTGATTGAAAATATCAAAATGAGTACAAAGTTTAAATTTGAAGTGATTTGGAGTAGATTTGAGCAAGATTTGAGTTAAATATCAGAAAAAGCGCAAAGAAGAAGACGAAGTCAGTTTTTTGTATAATTATGTATAATCTTATATAATAGTGTATATGAGTGTATAAATATACTATTATACACTTTTATACACCTTTATACAAACGTCTGTAAACGAACTTCTTCCCCGATTTTCAATTGCAATTCCTGTTCAAAACTAATCCAAATAATTAAAATGTGTATGAATTCAACTTCTCATGCCTATTAAAAGGCTATTAAAAGGGACCAGGAAGAAATAGATGGAGTAACAAACGAATATGAAGAAGCTATATATGTAAAGCTTTTTAAATACAGAGACAAAACATAAGACGTGCCATTAAATTTTATGCAATAAATTTATAACAAACCTAGTTTTTATATAAACACGTGGGTAAATAGGTGAGTTGTGGTAGGAGAAATTAGGCATGTGAGTAACATGTTCCACATGGCTAGATCAAATACAGAGTGTTCCATTTGCTCTTGACTTAGCTTGTGTAGCAACCCCAATATGATGTTTTTTGTTGGATTTTTCACATTTATAAATAGCTTTTTTTTTGAGATCAAATTCCCTAGTCTTTCTAGCTCTACTTGTTTTTCGGTGCAAGTAATTGCTTCCATCCACCACCATAAGCTAAGCAATTCCCCCACATTGTAATTAATTTGGGAAAAAGTCTTAATTTCTTCTTCAAGACATAAGAATTGAAAAAAGTAGAAAGGAAGATAACAATAGGCATAAAGATGAAGCACAGAATTGGCCTTCAACTTTTCCCTCTATTGTCTTCTCCTTCTTCAGAGTTGCGCCGTAGCGATCATTCTGTGTAAGTCTCATTATTTCATCACATATATAGAGAGAAATTTACCGAAGAGTGTTACGTATACCCACATAATATAGGTGTGTGTTCAATTTTCACTGTCCCCGTTAGTTGTCCCTACTATTTTTTTACTCCTCCAATTTAATTAAATTAAAGAATTAAAGACAAGATTGTGCTCAATATTCTTTTCAAACAAGTTCTTCATTATATACTTTTTTTCAAATATATATTAAGAGAACTTATGATATGTTACAAAACATATTTTTTTTAAGTAAATGATATATTGCTTTTTCATCATCATTTACATGAAAATATTCGGTGGAAGTTGTAAAACACCTAATATCCTCGACAAATGAATTTTGGTACCATATATTATACATATATATATACAGTGGCGGAGCCAGAACCTTCATGTAAATTTCATCATTTACATGAAGGGTGTTCAAAAAAAAAATATTGTAGCTAGTGGGAATTGAACTCATGATCTTTATGTAAATTTTGAACACCCTTGACCACTAAACTACACTTTTGGATAGTGTTAAGGGTGTTCAAAACTTAATATATAGAGGTAAAAAATAGATTTTACCTTATATATACAGTGTAATTTTTCGGCGAAGGGTGTTCGGGTGAACACCCTTCCGCCACCCTAAATCCGCCACTGTATATATATATAGATGTTTCCATGCATGACGAACAAATAATTAAACGTAGGGCATGTTCGTCCACAAGAAAGCAGATCACAATTTTCTACAACACAGAAGATGGGGAATGTGATACATCTGAACTTCAGGCAAGCTATTTTTGATCTTTATAATTAGTCATTATAATATTTCGAAGGGAAGCCTTGGTGTAATTGGTAAAGTTGCTTCCATGTGATCAGAAGGTCACGGGTTTATGCCGCGGAAGGTGCCTCTTGCAGAAATGTAGGATAAGGCTGTGTACGATAGACCCTTGTGGTCCAGCCCTTTCCCGGACCCTGCATATAGCAGGAGCTTAATGCACCGAGCTGCCCCTTTGTTAGTAATTCAAAATTTGTTGCGATGCTTGATTTGATTTGTTAATGGAATTTCTGAAGTATAGGCCTTAGCCATCTTATGGCATGCAAGACGAGAAATGGAAGAAAAATATAATATGAGTGCATCAAATTTGAAAGCACCATCTCTGCAGTTTCAATTGCATAGCCCTTATGGACTGTCCCTGAGAAAATCCCTACAGAGGTTTTTGCAAACGAGAAAAGAAAGGAGGATTCAAGCAGCTAATCCATACTAAAAAAGAAATGACGATGATCATATATATGCCAATTCAGAATTGAGAATTTAGTGATCTAGAATATGTATGATTTTGTGATATGCGGATACTTCAACATTTTTTTTTTTGGCATATGTATCTGCACTTCGAACCGAAAATAATGATTTCAGTTGAATTTTACCGAACGTGCTCTAAATCCGCCTCTAAAGGATATAATGATGTTGATTCCTAATTATCGAAATTCCTTCGTCCTAACAATCAAAGTTTCATCAATATGAATTGGGGTTGGATCACCAGTATAGTCGTTTTAATTATCTTTCTCTATATTTGGATTGACCGTGCGATAATGGTATTTAAAATAAAACTTTCACTGTAATTCTTTTGCTTGAAAAAAATAATATATTCTCTGAGTAATGTTGGGGACGACATAACGCAAAAGTTAAGAAAACAAACTTTAAACAACGATAAATAAAACAACAAAGAAAAATATACTAAAAGAGACACAACAGCTTAATATGGTTAGGTCAATTGAATTACTCTATGTATACTCAAAGATTTACTCTTCTGTTTTAGCATTATCAATTGTCTCGTCTTCAGTATTACTAATCCTTTTACTCTTGAGAAAATTGACAAGACTTGAAAGACAAACATTAGCATCTTCACTCTTCATAAGTTCCTCAGCAACCTCAGCAGGGGTAACTTGAACACCTTCAATCAACTCTTGTATTTCTTGAAAATACACATAATTATTCAAATCATAAATTTCCAAATAATTAGCTGCCAACACCTAAAAACTTTCAATTGTCAAATAAGACATGTGAATATGCATGCATGTCCATTCGTCCAGGTCGCAACAGAGCTGGATCAAGCTTCTCCTAGTGATTCATCGTAAATATAATAACCCTCTCATCTCTAATACTCGACCATAACCCATCTATGAAATTTAGCAATCCACCAAGTGTAAGCCTATCTTGATCTCGTGAACGAGAATGACCATATACTGCGCGATTTTTAGTTCTATCTGGCAAATCAATGCTACAATCAATGTCTTCAATGACAAGTATAGACCTATTTTTGGTGCTCAGCAACAACCTTCTCAAATCCCATCGCTTGTTATGTTAGAAAACTCTAAATCATAAACGTCAAACTTTAGATAATTAGCAATTGCTGCAATCAAACTTGATTTCCCTTTTCCTGGTGGTCCATACAATAAATATCCTCTTTTCAAAGCTTTTCCTACTCTCCTATAAAAATGTTTCCTCTTTAAAAACCTATCAAGATCCTCAATTATGGATTTCTTTAATATTGGTTCTAATGCTAGTGTATCAAAAGTTGAAGGATGCTCAAGATTGACTGAAACCTTGTAAGAATATTGGCTAGAGAATGCAACTTAACAACTTTTTTCTCATGAGACATATCATCGTTAGCTTTGTATCGGGTTTTCTTAATTTTTATTTACCTTAAAAAACCAATTTTTTAAATCTGGAAACCAAACCAAATAAATTAAGTTAATTTTTTATTGATTTGATTTATGTTGATTTTTTGACTTTTTGTAGGTTATTTTCTTAAATATGAGATATACATTGCCAAGAACATATTCCAATGACCGCATTCCAATATAACACTACCAAATTAACTACTCTTTGAGAAAAAAAAAACTTTTATTTATAAAGATATTAATGATAATTGAATTAAATAGTGATGAATAGTTTAAAAATTTAATTAAAAATAAGTTATTTTTAGTATGAAATAGATTCTTAGACTAGTTAACAAAATATAACTATCGATCCAACTAAAATTTAAAGCCAACGAACTAGACTACCAACTAACAAATGATTATTATATACATAAAGTTTCCACACGGAGGCACTTTTCTATACAGTTTCGGTCAAAAAACTTCACTATCACAACTTTAATTCGAGGTATTTTAATTTATTTTATGTTGAAAATCACTAGAAAATATGGTAGTATTAATTTTATTGTCACGACCCCAAACCCCGGTCGTGATGGCGCCCAACACATTGCTAGGCAAGCCCGACCATCTTATCCAATTACCAGGCAAGTATAATTAATACTGATTAATCGGCGTGATTAGCCTGTTTTCATAACAAATCAAGAAGTGTAGAAATTGAAATACAAGAACACAGTCCCAACCAAATCGTGGTGTCACAAGTCCTGAGCCTCTACAAATGAGATCTACTACAAAATCAAGTCTAACCAGAATGGAGACAACAAAATGATAAAAAGAAAGAGGTCGGGTACTGCGGACGTTGGCAGCTACCTCGAAGTCTCCACAGAATGGGGATAATAAAGCAGTTGCGATAGCTCAAAATGCCCTCCTGAACCTGTATATCTGCACAAAAAGTGCAGGGGAGTGGGGTGAGTATATTTTAACTCAGTGAGTAACAATAATAAACAATAACTGAAAATAAGAACTCCTGTACTATCACTAAACAGTTCTAAGGTAACCCCCACAGGTTAATCATCACTATAATGAGTACTCTGATCTCCAGTCCACATCTATCTAATTTAGGTCCCACACTGACCACATCCTCGCTCGTACCACTACGGTATACAGCCATCTCAATATATGGAGACATATACATCTCAACATATAAAGACACATACTTATGTCTATAATGTATAAATGTTTAAGTAGATAGTAGGATATCATTAAGTATAATGCTGCGGCTTGCAGCCCGCTCCAATACATATACCGCTGCGGCGCGCGGCCCGCTCCAATACATATACCGCTGCGGCGCGCAGCCCGCTCCATTTAACGTCGACGGCGCTCACTGGGGGTGTATACGGACTTCGGAGGGGCTCCCTAGGCCCAAGCGCTATGGTGCTATGGCGTGCAGCCAGGTCCACCATATATCACTGCGGCGTGCAGTCCGATCCAACATATATACTGCTGCGGCGTGCAGCCCGATCCCATAATATATACAGCGCTCACTGAGAATGTGTGCAGACTCAGACTCCGAAGGGGCTCCTACAGCCCAAGCGCAATAATACTGCGGCGTGCAGTCCGTCCCACATGTATATTACATGTATATTACATGTATATTACTGCGGCGTGCAGTCCGATCCAATATATATACTGTTGCGGCGTGCAGCCCGATCCAATATAGGTATATATATATAATACCTCATAATGGGTCCTCGACCCTATCCCAGTCAGTATATACTTGGCCTCTCAGGCCCAATATAATATATCACAGTGGGTCCTTGACCCTGTCTCAGTCAATATAGACTTGGCCTTTCGGGCCCAATATAACATCTCATAGTGGGTCTTTGACCCTATCTCATCTCAATCGGTATAGACTTGGCCTTTCAGGCCCACTCAGCTAGAATAGGGAATTCCCCCCTAGATAATCTCTCTTAATTTACACATCTAGTACGGGCTCATATTATACTATACAACTAGAGCTACGGCTGAGTGTATGTTTCCAACACGATATAATGGTCACCTAGCTCTATAGGTTCCCTAATGCTCTACAGATCGGCACAAGGCCCCAAACATGGCTATTAGCCCAATTGTACAGTTATAATCTCATTAGCAGTCATAACACACGGTATACTATTAGTCGGGAAGGACTAAGTCCGAACCCCCAATCACAATGTCACCACGCCCGTCATAAAACGCGTGTCTCATCTCAATATAGCACTGTGAAGTGCTAGTACGGGGTTTCAAACCCTCAGTACATTGTTTACTACTACCACTCACCTCGAACCGGTAGAAGCTTCATGCCCACGACGCCTTAGATCCTCAAACCGGCATCCACGCACGTCAAAACTAGCCAAAATCAGTACAAATATATCAAAATAGGCTAATGGAACATAACCCAATCGAAAGAACTCGAAAAATATCAAAAATCACGAAATTGGCAAAACCCGAGCCTCGGGCCCACATCTCGAAAAATTTTGAAATTTATATTTCCAGAATCCTCGTCTCGCCACGAGTCCGTACATACCAAATTCACAAAAATTGGAGTTCATTTCTCCCGTTAAATCACTATTTCTATCCAAGAGGGTTTTCTACCCTTTTCAACAAAAATTCTCAAATTAAACACTAAAACTTGCAATAGATTCGAGTTATATCACCAAAATTGAGTTAAGAACACTTAACCCATTGTTCTCTCCAAAATTCCCACGAAAAATCGCCATTTTCGAGCTCCAAATCGTCAAAAATGGCAATATATTTTCGGACCTCAAATATATTCTGTCCGGCACTGTTCACGGACACTGTTCACGGTACTGTTTACGGACACTGTTCACGGTACTATTCACGGACACTATTTCACGGGCACTGTTCATGGATACTGTTCATGGATACTGTTCACAGCAGATTTTTTCTGCATTTTCTGCCCATTTTCTAAGTCCGGAATTATTCCGAGACACCTCCGAAACACTCCCGAGCCCTCGGGGCTCCAAACCAAATATGCATATTGTCTCTAAAACATCACACAAACTCGCTCGAGTGATCAAATCGCCGAAATAACATCAAAATCATCAATTTTCATCAAATCAAGGCCTAAGTTTCCAAAAACTTCCAAAAATACACTTTCGATCAAAAACCCGACCAAACGATGTCCGAATGACCTGAAAATTTGCAGACATATCCAAATTCACCTAACAAAGCTACTGCAACTGTCGGAATTCCATTCCGACTCCCGGATCAAAATATCACCCATCGATTGGATTCCGCCAAAATTCCAACTTCGCCAAAATAGGCTAACTTCTTCACCGGACCTCCAAAATTACTTCCAATTGCGCTTCTAAGTCTTAAATCATCCCCCGAAACTAACCGAATCATCGGAATTCAGTTCCGAGCCCTCTAACTCATAAGTCAACGTTTGGTTGACTTTTTCAACTTAAGCTTTCCTTAAAGAGATTAATTGTCCCTTTTCCTACCAAAATCGATCCGAATTGACTCAAAGTTTGCACACAAGTCACATTCGATATTACGGACTTGTACCAACTTTCGGAATCGCATTCTGACCCCGATATCAAAATTTTCACTTCCGGTCGAAGTTTCTCATAAACCTTCAAATTCCTATATTTAGCCAAATGACTTCAAAATGACCTCCGGACATCCGAATTCACTTCCGATCGCTTTCCCAACTCCAAAATCACCATACGGATCTATTCCCAGACTCGGAATCCCAAATGGACATCTATAACTCTAAAATGCCTTCCAACCCAAATTTATGAAATTTTTCTAAAATACTAACTTCCACCATATACGCCGAAATTCTCACGGTTTATCAAAAACCAAATCCGGACATACGCCCTAGTTCAAAATCATCATACGAGCATGCTGGAACTTTTAGATCCCAATTCCGAGGTCATTTACTCAAAATTCCAATCCTAGTTCATTTCTTCAACTTTAAGCTCAAAATGAGAATTTCCATTTAGATTTGACTCCAAACTTCCTGAATTTTAATTCGGACCATACACACAAGTCAATATACCTGAGATGAAGTTGTTCATGGCCTCAGTCTGCTAAATGACGCGTCGGGACTCAAAACGACCGTTCGGGTCATTACATTTATATGAGGGTATTTAGTGAAAATGGTGGGCAGATACATATTTTAAATTTTTTTATAATATATATATATATATATATATATATATATATATATATATATATATATATATATATATATATATATATATATATATGGGGGTATTTAGTGAAAATGGTGGGTAGATACATATTTTATGGGGTAATTCGGGTAGAAATCATACTCATATGACTTTGCTTTTAAATGTGTTTGCTCTACTAAGTAGAAATCATGCTCTTAGGATTTCATGTTTAAATCTGGTTGTTTTTCCAATAGAAATCATGCTCCTAGGATTTTTTGTTTAAATTCGAGTGCCTCACCAAGTAGAAACCATGTTTATAAGGTTTCACATTCTGTCATGTTTAGAAACCATGTTTGTAGGTTCCAAATAATCATACCTTCAATCAGATTAACTATAGTATCATGCCTATAGGACTTAATTCAGATTTTGGTACAACAAGTATTTATGTATGTTTCCCAGCCTGCAAAACCTTTAAATTCAGTATCAAACGTATATATCATGCCTATAAGGAACCATATTCAAAATTTCGCCTGCCAATCTAATTTAGTCTAAATAAATCAACTTGATCATGCCTAGCTCATTTTTGAATTGGTTTTATTAAGTATTAAGTATTAATAAGTTCTTTCAAACTACCTCAATCTCATTAGATATCATGCCTATAGGTATTGTCCATTTCAAAACCTGCTTTGTTTTACATTAATGTAGACATCAATACTCCGCGTATAGGCAAGCCCTTAAGGTATTTTCAAAACTGCATCTCTGAAACTGTCTCTATTGCTTAATGTTTTCTAATCCTAACATGCTTTAGAAAGAGTCCATAAGCAACTGCTAGGGTATAACTTCTGAGTTTAAAAGAGGTTGTTTGTCTTTTACATATTCACTTAGATATTCTGCTTTAGGACATTGTCTAATAAAAACTGCATTTGAGTCTTACTGCTTATGTGTTTGTTTGAGGAGGAAATTTTGAGCCTCTAATTGCTCCTTTATGTATTGAAAGTCCTAAGTGATTTTGATTGTCACCTTAAAATTTTTGCCTTTTAAAACATTAGGGGTATGTTTAGAACCACCTATAGGTAGCGGTCCTAACTCCCTCCAGGACCATTAAGAAGGGACGGGTAGCAGCACGCAATAGAAATCGTTGACCAAACACTTACTTTGCATGACCAATAAAGGGATGGGAAGGGTAGATATAAGATATGATGACTACGCGCAAATGTCACATGTAACCCCTCATTGGAGTGTTTACTGAACACATGTCGGGTGATCCTATAGAATATCCAACCTAGGACCCCTCTTTACCAAATTCCCTCTTTATTTAAGCCTTTGTTTTACAACTTGTCCAAACCTTTATCTTACTACTTGAGTTATTCTAACGTGTTTTACTTGCAACCTATTTCATTCAACTTTTTACTTGTAATGGACTAATTTGTGAATATAAGTTCGGCCAGGACCTACAATTGTAGATCAAGAGGGGTGCCTAACACCTTCCAATCGAGGTTACTTGGAGCCCTTACCCTAATCTCGGGTAATACAAATCAACCCAAGAGTTAATCGCTCTAGGTGCCCTCATACCGTAAACTGTTAGGTGGCGACTCTTCAAATACCCAATTCCCAAAAGGAAATGAGTCATTACAACCCATGAATGTCGAAACCCGAACTTCCCCGTCAAAAGGGATAAAAAAAGGGACGCGACAACCATCACTACCGGCTCTCTCCCAACTGTGATTTTGCTAGCCAAGAATTGGGCTTTCAATGAAAATTTCCTATCTACTCTGGGATTTTGAGGAACTCGTACAACACGACACAACTTGGTAACTAGAGAGGGGAAGTAAAACCCTTTGAGTACATCTGGGGAGCGAATGAACATCTCATTATGAAGGAGCTTGGTGACATCAAAATCATGGTGAGTCATAAAATAGTAGATAGCTGTTGCTCGTGGCCTACTGAAATTGGTAGTGTTGCTGGAGGGCATCAAAGGAATGTTGATAATTGTAATCCAATACTTAGCCTCCCAATTGAGAGACTAGGATTTCAATGTGATATGGTGCTTTGTCCATATATGCTTCATGTCAAGCATACATATTACTTTATGAATTGGTGCCCACTAGACAATTGGGTGGTGATAGGCAAGGTAATGATCTCTATCCACCAATAAATACTGGCAGTCGGTACACCCGATGGATGGACTCAAGGGACGCATTTACCGGGGTATTTCGTACTGTGACCACCTTATTAACATGTTGCGGGCATTTTGCATAAAACTCCCTTACCATCAGTACATTCACCTCCTCCGGTTCATCAAAGAAGATGTCCAGCTGACACCTCCTTAACTCTGCAAAGATACTTGGGCATTCCACTTGCAAGGCTTGCCGGTCAATGTACTTTAGGTAATAATTTATTGGATGCCTTGGTGTTATATCTGTCCTCGGATGGTTCGGAGACAAACCTAGCGCGGTCAAACTATTCTACACTAGCTTTACCCCGAGCTCTAGAAGAACTACCTGGTCCACTAGCAGAGGACACTGTGGTACGTTGTTTCCTGGATTGATGCATTGTACCTACAAACAACGGTGGCTCCCATTAGTGAGGGTTTGAGTTGTGTGACCCCTGGGAAGTTACTCAGACTTCACCACCACCAGGGTTACATTAGCCATTACAACTACATTGGGACAATTTTACAAACACATTGTGAGCATGGTCTCTATTCTAATACACCTAACCCCATGAAAGCATGACTCATCCCCCAAATCAACCATTCTTACTTACCATTCCACCCCACCACAATTAATTTTACACAACAAAACCACACACTTCTCTACAACATTGTCCACATAACCTACTAAAAATCAAAAAAAAGAAAAATAAAAGAAAAAAATCTACTAAACCTCATACAAAAATTAAAGCATTAACCTTGCAAAATACTAAAAAAAATACAAGAGACGGGAGATGGAAGATTGACATACCAGGTTCTAATAGAGGGTGAGAATAATAGAAGTTGGGGAAGAAAGAGTGGGAAGTGGGTGGTATATGTGGGATAGTGAGAGATGTGAAAAAGAAGGAGAAGAGGAGAGAGAGGCTTGGTTAGGGTTAATCAAGTGAGAGGAGACGGGGGAAAATAAGGGTGGGGTGGGTGTGTTATAACTTTATTGGGGGGGGGGGGGAATTAGAAAATAATAAAAAAATTAAGTCACAACTTACTTGGGCGATAGTTATGTTGCAAATCATCATGGTCCCACCGCGGCTGCGGTGAGTGAAAGGGCATGAAACAAAATGATCGTGTTTCACCGCGGTCGCGGTGGATTGAGCAATCCTGAGATAGGATACTCATCATTTACCGCGGTTGCGCCGCAGTCCAACCGCGTTCGTAGTGACAATCATTTTTTTTTATAAGGAGGTTACTTTCCTATACATTTAGTACAATATCAAACAATAGAAAATAAAAACAACAAAAATCATGGGTTGCCTCCCATGAAGCGCCTAATTTAACCTAGCGGCACGACGCAAATAAGCATATTTAAGGCTCGCTCGACCTTTAAGGTTTAGTCAGATGGATCTCTGACACTTCTTTTGGTTCATCCATTCCCACATATAGTTTCAATCTGTGTCCATTGACTCTAAATGTATGAGAGTCTTTTTCTGAGGCAATCTCTACAACACCAGAAGGGAATACTTCGACTACTCAAAATGGTCCAGACCATCGTGACTTGAGTTACCCAGAAATAGCCTTACTCTTGAGTTATAAAGCAATACCATGTCTTCAAGATTGAAATTTCGCTCAACAATATTATCATGCATCCTCTTCATTCTCTCCTTATAGAACCTCGTGCTTTCGAAAGCAAGATATAGGAACTCGTCGTGATCATGCAATTCTGTGACTCTAGTTGTGCCCCTAGCCTCAGTGTCCAGATTTAGCTATTTTGTTGCCCACCAAGCTCTATGTTATAGTTACACTAGCAAGTGACATGCCTTCCCGAACACCAACTTATATGGTGTCATGCCAATTGGTGTTTTAAAAGTAGCTTTGCAGGCCTAAAGTATATCATCTTACTTTTTCGCCCAATTAATTCTTGTAGTGTTCACAATCTTGGTCAGTACACTCTTTATCTCTCTATTATACACTTCGACATGTCTACTGGTCTAAGGATGATATGGTGTTTCCACCTTGTGGCACACATCGTACTTTGCTATCAACTTCTCGAAGGATCGATTGCAAAAGAAAGTGATCCCGTCACTGATAATAGCTCTCGGGGTCCCAAAATGGGTGAATATATTCTTCTTCAAAAACCCCACCACCACTCTTGCCTCATTGGTGGAAAGTGTTGCAGCTTCCACCCAATTGGACACATAATATACAGCAACAAGCATGTACTTATTGCCAAAGGAGCTGACGAAGGGGCCCCTGAAGTCTATCCCCCAGATATCAAACACTTCTAACTCTTGAATTGGGTTCATGGGAATCTTATGGCGATGGAAAATGTTCTCGGTTTGCTGACATTCTTTAGATCCCTTCGCCCATTGATTTGCATCCTTAAACACTGTTGGCCGGTAGAACTCGGCTTCTAGCACTTTTGAGGTCATCCTGACTCCTTTAAAATGCCCGTCATATACCGATATATGACATGCCTGCAAAAACAAGATTATTTTATCTCAGGAACACACCTTCAGCTCATATTGTCAACACATATTCTAAACAGATATGGTTCATCCCAGTAATACATGCGGCAATCATAATAAAAAAATTTCTTTTGCACAGAGAAAAGGTCATAGGGAACTATCCCGCTTGCAAGGAAATTTGAAAAGTCTACATACTATGGCACTTCCTCAAGGCTTGTAGCAAGTAGATGATCATCTAGAAAGGTTTCCAGAATATCCTCAACCTCAACTGAGTTTTCATCTCCTTCAAGTCATGATAAATGATTAGCGACTTGGTCTTCTGTGCCCTTACGATCATGAATCTCAAGGTTGAACTCTTGTAGTAATATCACCCAATGAATCAAGCGCAATTTGGACTTCTTCTTCTCAATCAATTACTGAGAGCTACGTGATTAGTGTATACAATTACCTTAGAGCCAATCAGATTTGATCTGAACTTGTTGAATGTATATACCACAACTAGCATCTCCTTTTCAGTCACATTTTAGTTTAGTTGGGTTTCACTCAACGCTCTACTAGCATAGTAAATTAGGTGCATTAGCTTGTCTTTCTGTTTTCCGAGCATTGCCCCCACTGCATAGTCACTAGCGTCACACATGAGTTTGAAAGTTGCTCCCAGTCGGGGGCAATAATGATGGGTGTTGTGACTAGCCTCTTTTTCAACTCCTCAAATGCTACCCTGCAATCTTCAGAAAACAAGAAAGGGTGATCTTTTTCTAAAAACTTATAGAGAGGGTTGGCAATTTTTTAGAAGTCTTTTATGAATGTCTGGTAGAAACCGGCATGCCCGAGGAAGCTCCTGATTGCCTTGATTGAGGTAGGGGATGGTATCTTTGCTATCATATCAACTTTAGCACGATCTACCCCGATTCCCTTGCTTGATACCCAATGCACCAAGACTATGCCCTCTTGTACCATGAATTGGCACTTTTACCAATTAAGTACCAGGTTAGTCTCAATATATCTTTTCAACACTAGGGTCAGATTTATAAGGCACTCGTAAACGAGTTTTCAACCACTGAGAATTCATCCATGAACACCTCCATTATGTTTTCGACCGTGTTAGTGAATATGGATATCATACACCTTTGAAATGTGGCGGGTGCATTGCATAGGCCAAAGGGCATCCTCCGAAAAGCATAAATACCATATGGGCAAGTGAAGGACATATTCTCTCTAACCTCTGGTACAATGAAGATTTGATTGTACCCTGAGTATCCATCCAAAAAATATAAGTGGGACCTCCATGCCAATCTGTCAAGCATCTGATCAATGAAGGAAAGTGGGAAGTGGTCTTTTCGGGTGGCCAAATTTTATTTTCTATAGTCCATGCAAATTCTCCAACATGTTATGATTATTGTAGAGATCAGCTAATTATTATAATTTTTGACAACCGTAATACCACCCTTCTTAGGAACACATTGTACCGGGCTAACCTAGTTGCTGTCAGAGATGGGGAAAAATGATTCCTGCATCCAACCACTTAATCACCTCTTTCTTCACCACTTCCTTCATGTTGGGGTTCAGACTTATTTGGTGCACCCTAGAAAGTTTGTGCCCCTCTTCCAGCAGAATTTTATGCATACAATATGCCGGGCTAATCCCCTTAATGGCTGCCATGGTCCACCCAATGGTAGTCTTGCACTCCTTGAGTACCTGCAAAAGTTGTTTTTCATGAACATCTAACAAACTAGATAAGATAATAACAGGTAATATGAATTTAGGTCCTAGGAACTCATACCTGGGATGGGCGGGCAGTGGCTTCAACTCCAACTTTGGTTGTTCTTCTATGGATGGCTTGGTCGAAGGAGTTTCTCTGTTTTCTAAGTGCAGGGGCTCGAATACAAGTATTCTACCCCAAAACCCTCTGCCCTCTAAAGACAACACCCATTCTGCCAATTCTTCTCCATTCACCTCATCTACATTCACCAGACATGCAGCAAGAGGGTCCTCAATAGTCAACGTCTCATCATCTGCTTCTAAAATTACATCCACGACATCAATAAGAGAACAATTGGCGAATTCACTTGGTCACCTCAAAGATTTATGGATATTGAATGTTGTCTCCTCATCGTTTAGCCTCATCTTGAGCTCTCTAGTTTCACAACAAATGAGATCTCTCCCTGTGGCCAGGAAAGGCCTTCCCAAAATTATGGGAATTTCTTCATCTACCTTCCAATCTAGAATCACAAAATCTGCAGGGAACACAAATTTCCCTACTTGAATCAACACATCATCCAAGATACCAGAGGTTTTTTTCACGGTTCTGTCATCCAGCTGCAATAACATATAAGTGGGTCTTGCTCTTCCAACCCCCAGCCTCTTATAGATCACCATGGGCATAAGATTTATGCTAGACCCTAAATAACAAAGTGTTTTATCAAAATCAAAGTTACCAATGGTGCAGGGAATTATGAATCTCCCTGGGTCAGACAGCTTCTCTTCAACCGGTATAGTCACCACAACACTGCAGGTCTGAGTAAGAGTGTAGCCAAGTCTTAGAAATCAAATTTTCGGGATATCAAGTCCTTCATTATTTTTGCATAACCAGGCATCTCCTTCAAGCATCGATCAATGGAATATCTACCTAGATTTGTTTCAGCATCTCCAAGAATTTTTTGTATTGTTCCTCTTTCTAGTACTTGGCTAGCCTCTGTGGGAATGGTGCTGGAGGTCTTTTCTTCCCAATGATTTAGGTATTTTCTTTGTTAGACAACACCTCAACTACTGGTTCCTGGGCTGTCTCAGCTGCTTTCTCAGCCTCAATCTGTGTGTTGGTTTCTTCCTGGACAGGTTGTACTGTCACCTCTGTCAGCTACATTGCATCATCTAGCTCAATGGCCACTAGTACAAGTGTCTCATCTTGTCCACTTTCTCGAACTCTGTCTTGCTCCAAGTCTAGATCTCTACCATTAGGTAGACTCATTGCCATCAGCTGCTTTGGGCCTTGATCTTTTGGATTTATTTGAGTGTCTGCATGCAATGTCCCATGAGGAAATTTTTTCAAAAACATAGAAATCTGGCCCATCTGCACTTCAATATTCTTTATAGGTGACTCATGTGCATCTTCCCTTTCACTCATTTTGCATTTGACCCAATTAACCTACTGCATCATTTCCTCGAGTCTGGAACACCCATCTTCATATATTCTACCATGCTGCTTTTGAGGAGGATGATAACCCCACTGCTGATATTTAATTGTTATATCCATGTGGCCTTTTATAAGGTGCCATATTATTGTGAGGTCGCATACCTCCCATATCTCCATTATTGAGTTGTGGCTGGACTGGCCTGTATGGCTAATTTTGTTGGCCCTAATTATAACAACCCTATCTCTGGCCCCCATAATTAGACACATAATTCATGTCCTCATGGTAATGATGATGCTCACTTTCTGCATTTCACTGGTTACCAATTGGTTGACTAATGAAAAATGTGCATAAGCCCCTATTGGTAGTATCAACAATATGTACCTACTGCTTCTGCCCCGACTCTTTCACCCTTTTGGTGAGTGTGCTCATATGTGTCATTAATGTGGCTATATTTTCAAAAAGAGTGTTGGATGGATCTAAACTGAGTGGGCCACTGGAGTGATATGTGAATTCCTGATTGTCCACCTTGAATTTTATGCCTTCTTGTTAAGCAGACTATGGCTTTCTCTCCATGTTTTTCTCAAGAATGATCCACCGACTGAAGCATCAATATTAACATTCACGCTATCTGTCAAACCCATGTAAAATCGCTGCCTCAACATTTGATCTAGAATACCGTGGTGCGAAAATATATCCAACATCCCTTTGAATCGTTCCCATATTTCTTGTAGTGTCTCCATTGATTTCTGTTTGAAGCTCAAAATTTCATCAATTTGCCGAGCGGTCTAGTAGGGTGGATGAAACTTATTCACAAATTGCTTTACTAACTCCTCCCAAGTTGTTATGGAATTAATGGAGAGTGGGTTTAGCCAAGTCTGGGCAGCTCCTGTTACTGAGAATGGAAACAACAACAACTTTATTCTTCTTGAGTTACGTTGGGTCGCCTTTTAGTTTTGCAAATGGACATGAAATTCTTCAAGTGATGTTACGTATCCTCAATGTATAACCCCGAAAATAGTCCCTTATTTTGCAACAAGTGCAACATGTTGTTCGTGATTTGAAATGACCCAGCCTGTATTTGCGGGACTAAAATCATTGTGGCTAAGTTCTCTATTGTGGGTTGTGCCCAGTCATATAGAGCAGCCTCTGGCTATGTTGCTCGGACTCTCCAAAAAAATACAGCCGGATACATGTCGGATCCTCCAAAAGTAGTGCATTTTTGAAGGATCCGACACAGGTGCGGCTACATTTCGGAGAGTCCGCGCAACCTAGGCCTCTGGAACAAGAGGTGCCACTAGCGCCAAGGGCGCATCTGGGTCTACCACGTTATCTCCCATGTCTGGTTCGAGTTGTTCAGTTGATTGTTGTTGTTTGTTTTTCCGATTGGCCCGATTCAAGGCCTTGAAAACTTTCTCGGGATCTAATAATGCTTCAAATACTTCATCAATTCTCGATGAGTTTCTAGGCATGCACATGGATAACCAAGTGAACAAACGTTAAAATTTTAATGTATAGATTAAAAATAAAGAAAACTAACTATAGTAAGACTTTTTGTATTTCTTTCAACTGTAAATAATAACATCGTTAAGTTCCCAACAACGGCGCCAAAATTTGAACACGCCCAACTATGCCTTATAAAAAGGACAAAGCAGTCGCTGTAAATATAATCTGATTATTTAGCCTAGAGTCAAATTCGCAGGGAATTAACCTACCAATTACTCTTATTAGACTCACTAAATTCTTCGTAATCAACTATCTAGATATTTTGAATAACAATTGGAGATGTTTTTACTAACTGTAACTGAATGAAAGCAAGTAACTAACAACTAACTATGACTGGTTTGTATGCAAGTACGAGAAGGATCTAAGATTATGATTTTCCATATTGATGGAATCCCTTTCTATTATGTTTCACATAGATTTGCCTAATAGTCTCTATCGATCATGAGCACTCTTATTACCGTAAATCTCTCCCGAGTAATCACGCAATTTACTAGACACACTCTTTCGAGTTACGCTAGCTGGCTTTTACTGCATCTCACTTTAGATTGCACCCAAGACTTTGTTATTCCTAATGTCGCCTTTAAACCAACGGTTATTGATCCCGCATATACTTTGGGAGTGGTGTTGTTTAACAATTACCTAAATATTCACTCTCTCTTGAGTAATACATATTAAATAGGCATAGATAATTGAGGATCCTATCAATTAACTACAACAAGAACGTAGTTGAACAAATAGAGATTAAACCTGGAAAACTATGTTACCAAAATATGAAGTTCATCCTTCAACAGGTTCCATCAAAACCCTACACAGGATATTTAGCTACTCATAGCAAAGTAAGATAAAATCGCAAAAGTATTCATAATATGCAAATGAAAATAAGAAAGAGAAGATTGAAAAACTCTAATTGTTGATTGCTCTTCTCACACTTGTTCTTGCCTCCAGTTTAGTCTAAAAACAAGCTTAACATTCGCTTGGGCGAGTTTTTTGAGTTTATAAAGGGTTACGATAAGTTTTTCCCAATTTACACTTTAGTTCCAAAATTTGTGGGCGATTACACAGTCGACCGCGGCCGCGACAGAACGCGGTTGCGGTGGCCTCTTGTCTGGTCGCCCTTTGCCTCTTTCTTGCTTATTTTCGGTTGGGTTCTTCTTGATTGGCCTTATATCCACATTATTGACTCCAGAATACTTCGTAGTCTCTTCCTAACTTGGATTAGTCCCTGCAAAGCAAAAGAACACCATTTAGCCTTTAAAACAACAATAAAGTATGGTACATTTAGAGTGTAAATAGCGTCTATATAGCTTACAATCGGAATCTCATCTACCCATTAAATTACTTGACGGGCGTATCAGATTTAAGTTAAAATCCTGTAAAATAATCCTTTTCGGAGATTAACAACATATATAGTATGCAAATTTCTTATTATATAAATATGTTACTGTGTGATTTTGAAACATATATGGTATACCCGTAATGAGTTATATTATAGTGGTGTTATGTATTTTTATTTACTCAAGATATCAAAATATTTTCAATAATTACCTATCTTTCATCCCCTATTTATTTTAATTAAATAATAAAAATTGTCAAAAATGTTAAACGATTATTGTAGGGTGAAAATCATTATTTCGTGCCAACTTTGCATCATACACATCCTCCCTCCATATCTTAATTGAATGAATCTAACGCCTATTAATTCACCCTTCATATTAAACTCTTTTTCTCTTTTTAACTTTTTAGTAATTACGGTAAGTTATCTCTTTTTAAATCTATGATATGAACGTATCTATATAATACATCACATGTTATTATAAAAATTACATGTTTGTATTGAAAGAGAAAATGGACAAAAAATATTAAATACCAAAAACATAATGAAGTTTTCCTTAGGGCAGCTCAATAAAATTAGTGGCTAAGCCCAGATTTTAAAGAGACCTTTATTTATTTATTAATACATATGCATAAAAAAGTTAGTGTTGCTATTTTCCATATTTGATATTTATAGTATAATATTCTTAAATGATAAAGCCTTTAACTTCACAGATTATTATTATTATTATTATTATTATTATTATTATTATTATTATTATTATTATTATTATTATTATTAGTAAGAGCTAACTTAACTATATAAGATACTAGATATGTATTTTCAATATGTGTCCTTTGATATTTATACAAAAAAAATATTTACTAATATGAAGATTTAAGTAATTCAATTCAAAGTTCTAAAATATTTTTGGTGCTAAGGAGTAGACAATCTTTCTTTCTTTTTTTCCTATTGTCCAAGATTTTCTGTACCTTTTTTTTTTTTGCAAATTTTAATATTGTCTAACTTGAAATAAATCATAAAATTCATTGTTGAAATTTTTTTTGGACCTATATCAAAGCTTACTAGTCTCCTACTTGAGCTACATGTTCGTTCATTCTCAATTAAATTTTAATGTGCTTCAATTAAGATAAAATAAAAATTAGTGAATGAATTATTTAGTTATAAAATGTAAAGGAAGCTGGTTGAACAACATGTACATAAGGCAGTAATCTATAAATAATTGTTGATCATTAACTGGGATGGCTCAACGAACTAGTGGTTTGAAACTAAAATATATTAGAGGACCCTTAAATTTATGTCATAAAATCCATATACTATTAAAAAAAGTTTACATTGCTTTGATTTAGTGGTAAGATAGCAACGTATAATGTGTGGCGCACACAATATGGTATTGAACTCTTCCCTGTATAGAAATGTAGCATTAAGTGAAAATGCTTGAGCCTATTATCAGCCATGTTTTGAACCTTATGTACACTTATCTTGGGGATTTCTTAGTTAAAAAATATGAGATACAAAAAAACTAGTTTTTTGATGTGTGGATCAATCAAATGTGAGAAATAGAAATAGCTAATTTAGAGAATTTGAATTGAAATTAGAATTAAAATAATAAAAAATACGAAAAAGACTATACATAAAGAAGAAGAAAAATAGATTTAATGAGAAAGTAAATATATTATTTAATTTAGTGAGAGAATTTTTTTATCCTATTAGATTATTCAATCCCACCTCTACCAAGTTTCAAAAAAATAGTAAAACATAAAATATTTTATCAATAATTATATAAATATAAATTATATATATAATCATACTTTATATTTTTGGGGCCTTAAATATTTGGGGGCCTAAGACAATAGCTTCACTTGCTTTACCTTAGCCGCCCTTGAGTTTTCCCAATGTTTACAGACTAATACCACTTGCGTCAAGAATTTTTAATTAATCAATGGACAGTCTTCTTGATTCATATATATTCAATGGTAAGTATTCTCCTAAATACATTTACTTTTTTTTTTAAATAAAAAATATGTTGGATGACAAATAATGTTTAAATAGTCCCGAAGTAGAAGCAAAACCAGAGAAAATCACTAATACTATACGTACTAACCAGTAACATGCATAGCCATTGTTGTTGTTTCAATGCTTTAATAGCCAAACATTAATTTGTTACTTGTTTTCTCCTAACTGCCAATGGATGTTTACTTGGTCAAAACGACACGTACGGATATACATTAGGTTCCTATTGAATCGGGCTTGTCTAATGTTTCCTTTATTTAACTGTCTTTGTACTAGTTTTTCAAGCTAGATTAGAATTTCACGCTTTCTTGCACGTAAAATATTACGTGAAATAGGTGAAGAGAAATTATGACAATTGAAACAATGGCACCAGCAGCAGCACCAACACCAGCTCAAGCACAAGCACCAGCACCAGCACAAGCACAAGCACAAGCACCAGCAATCAACAACAATGAAGCACAGAAGAAGAGCAACAGAATTCAAGTATCTAACACAAAAAAACCACTCTTCTTCTATGTCAACCTTGCCAAGGTATATGTACACCTCATGTTGTCTTTTTTTTTTTTTTTGCTTTATATAATGAGTAGTGGCGGATATATCTAAGATGAGACACGCGAGTCAGAATTTTAACCTTCTATGAGTTTTGAATTTTAGAACGACGATTCAAGTGTTAGTGACCGGGTTCTACATTATATATAGTTAATGAAGTTTAAACATTAAATACACATTTTGAGTAAAAGCTATTGGGTTCGGCCAAATTTGTAGCTCGACTTATGCCTCCTCCCCTAATTGTGTTTGGCTCGGATTATATATGTGTGTGAAAAACTTTGATATAATAGAAAAATTTCAATGATTCTAAATCCTGGATTCGCAACTCATATACTTATTGAAGCCATACCATTTGTTTCTTTTAGTTGCTTTGTTCATCCCATTCCAATAGTCTATTCATGTGATCCACTATTTTCTATAATAATAAAAAATTCAATCGACGTTCTTTTTTTGGATAAGGTAAATAATATTGACGTCTTATAATATCTTTTTTTTTTAATTTTTTCATCATCAGAAAGTAAAAAGAAAAGGGCGATTTCTTGGAATATATTTCTAGGGTATAAATTTTTGAAATTCAGTTAGTGATAGAATGCTAAGAATTAAACACTCATAAACTTCATTTACCAACTTTCTCCAGAGGTACATGCAGCAGCATACTGAGGTTGAGCTTTCTGCTTTGGGCATGGGTAATAAACTACCTTGAATCTCTATTTTGATTTATTTACTTTTTACATTGGTTCTCTTTTGTTAACTTGATATATCTCGATCATAAAGCAGTCAGTTTTATGATAAATACAAAATGAAAATCTTTTTCCAATTTAAACCAAACTCAAAAACAACAAGAGGAGAAAAAGAATGATAGCGGATACGTTAACCTAGTTTAGCAAGATTATTTACATTCTGAAGTCGATTCAAATGTAAAATAATTTCCTTTTGCTAATTTATTTATGTTAAATTATGGACAGCGATCACTACGGTTGTCACAGTTGCTGAGATTTTGAAGAATGGTGGATTTGCCGTAGAGAAGAGTAAGTCATTGTACCCAAACAAGAAAAATTTATTCGCACTTTGTGTTTACACAAAACAAATAATGCAATACGTTTGTCCTGCACAAACACTTTTAATTCTTAGGAGTCGTTTGGTAGGATGTATTAGAAAAAACAACACATGCATTACCATTGATATTATTAATCCCGTGTTTGATAGTATTTTTCATTCTATCTATGTTAGTTATACCCTATTCAATACTATTCTTATACATAGCAAATCATTACATTAGCAATATCATAATTGTTAATACATGGATAAATATGTATAAAGATAGAATTTATCTTTCAAAACTTTTAATACACTAAACATAAGAAATAATGACAGCATTACTAATACACCAATTTGGTGTTATTCTTATACACCCCTATTGAAAGAGAGAACAAAAATGAAGTGTATATTGATTTTGGAGATCTGCATTTCCTCCCAACTTGTGATCTATAGGTATGGATTCGAGTTGTGGAATCAGCCACTACTGATACTTGTACCAGGCAGTGTAGGCTGCCTACATCGCACCTCCTTGTGGTGCGACTCTTCCTCGAACCCTGCATGAACGCGAGATACTTTGTGCATCGCACATTTACTCGGAACTAATATAGTTCTCATGAATATGATGCAGAGGTTTTAACATCCACAGTTGGAATGAAAGATGAGGCCAAAGGTCGCATGGTTCAGAAAGCAAGAGTAAGTAATAATTTTTTTTTCTTTTAATTTCCCTGTATAAAATGTATCTGTATTAACAATTATCGTAACTATTCCATAACAACAACAACAACAAATTCAGTGTTTTCATAACTATTCTGCATATATGAAATTTCAGATTGAGATTGTGTTGACAAAGAGCGAAAAGTTCGATAGGCTGATGACACCAAACAATAATGGTGAGCGTGCAGTAGCACAAAATTCAGCAGCAACCAAGAATAACAATGACAACAAGGAGCAAATCAAGAAGTAGAATTACTTCTTGGGTTAAAATCTCATTCTTACTGTATCTCAGTCTAGATATGAGGATGCTATATTATTATTCTGCTATTATTTCTTATTATATTTGTTATTATTATTATGTTAAGTGAGAGAGGCTATTATATTAAAAAAATATAGAGTGACAGCAAAAGCAACCCACAACAAAGAGTGTTGTTTGTGAGTTGTGGCTTTTAGGATTACTATTTGCCTCCCATAGAGTTTGCAACCATTTTGCAGTTTCCTTTTTCAAACTTGTATCTTCCAAAGATACAGCACATATATAATATGATTGCTGTTTTGTTTGCTTTGTTTGTTTCTGTTATAATCTCAACCTTTGCACATTACTTTCTGACATTCTGTTTGGATATTTTTTCCATTCTGTAGTTTCTGTTTGTTTGCACTGTTTTTTCTCATCTTTCCTTAGCAAGGATCTATCGGAAACTACTTCTTTGTCCTCTCAGGACACACACTACGCTCAGGGGCGGCTCAACCCCAAGGCAGCTAAGGCCAAGGCTTTACGCCCCCAAAAATGGGGCCTCAAATATTATTCATACACACTACCCTCAGGTAAGGTCTACATGAACACTACCCTCTGGGGCAGCTGTCACGACCCGGATTTTCCACCCTCAGAAACCGTGATAGCGCCTACTCATAGAAGCTAGGCAAGCCACGAAATTTAGAAATCTTTAACCTTTTCATTTTTAATACTTTTAACAACTGGTAATAACAGGTGATAAACAGTAAAATAATAGCGGAAGATGAAAATTTAAGCGGAAGACTTAGACAAATATAATACCAAAATCGATACGATAATTCAACATATGTCTCTATCTAGAAACCGGTGTCACAACATTCACGGACTGTCTATGATTACTACATACAATGTCTGAAAGAAAGAAACTTAGTCTGTCTCGGATACAAGTGATAATAGAACATAATAGTAGATAGAAGAGATGTCGGGCCTATGGCCGCCTACATGACTACCTCGGGATCTATGTGGACTAAAGAATGGCTTCCAAGCTACTGTTGTTTTCCTAGTGCTGCCTCGGTATCTACACAGAGTGCAGAGTATAGCATCAACACAATCGACCTTATGTGTTGGTAAGTGTCTGGCCTAACCCCGACGAGGACGAGGCTAGGACCAGACTCCTGATAAATCTGTGCAGTTATATATATATATATATATATATATATATATATATATATATATAGCAAAAAAATAAACTGGAGCAAACAATTAAAGGTGAAAAGAAGAAACATGCTTTTCGGAATAACAGATAAAACAGAATCTCAAGAGAATTATAAGGAAACCAAAATTCAACTTCAAACAAGGATAAGGAAAACAAAGGCAGATTTCACTTTCGGTTCACATCTCGTTGCAAACGTACAACCACTACAAAAAAAAGCCTTATTAGGGACCAGTATTTAGCGACAAGTTTTAATTATGGTCCCTAAAAGTGAACTTATAAGGATGAGAATTTTTTTTGGTCCTTAATATACAATTTTAACACATAAATACATGATCAGACCTATTCTTGTCCACACAAAAATTAATATCTGGTCTCTAACGCTAGATTTTTGCGGGATAAGCTGGCGGGAACTAATGAAATATAAAAATTAAAATTAAAAAACAAAAGGAAATTAAGCTCCAAATTACACTGAATCCCTCCAAATTGTATTTTACCCTAAAATCTCTCAAACTTTAAGCCTAAAATCCCTAGGAGACTGCCAATCGAACTCCTTCAAAATTCAGAATCTCAGCCACTAAACTCCTTAAAAATTCGGAATTAATCTTAATTGCTATAAAGATCGGGCGAGGCGTCAAACAACTCTGTTTAGTTTGACAATCGAACTCGAAGCTTCAACATTCAGAATCTCAGCCGCTAAACTCATTCAAAAATCGGAATCTCAGTCGCTACAAAGATCAAGCAAGGCGTCAAACTCTGTTCAGTTTGATCGAGCGAGGCGCGCATCTGTTCAGTTTCTTCTTTGGAGGCCGCTAATCCTCCAAAGGACTTTACAGAAATTATACTATTGGATTATCCGCTAAACAAGAGTAAGTTCAATTTCTTTCTCTTTGATATGTTCTATTTGTATCTTCTTCTTGGTGTCGTTTTTCCCTCTGAATCAGAAATCGCAAAAAGGTGGTTCAATTTTTTGTTTCTTTATTTGTTTTCTGCAACTTAGAACTCTATATATGGATTCAATTTCTTTAATTTGAATCAGAAATCACAAAGGGGTTCTTCAATTTCTTTCTCTTTTAGTTTTTGTTTCTAGTTAGGGAATCGTAAAAGAGTATCTAGTATAGTCCAGGGGTATTAATTACCTGACCTTGATGTTGTAACTGCAGTGTCACAAGAATGATAAAATATACTGTCCCTTATGTGTCTACTGATTACGCCTAGGGGAACTAAGATTGCTGGCAAGTTGTGGCTAGAGATAAACAAGCTTGTTACTCGTTAAGCCGATGAAGGTGTTGCCAAACAATACATCATTGATCAATTTAGGCATTTTCGGGGTGGACGGATGCTTAGTATATTATATTCACAATTGTCGTGCTAGTATCTAATTATGTAATCTAATATTTGGATAGTCAAGACTGGATTCTACGTACATTTATAAGTTTGTACGTGTGCGTAGTAAATAGATAGAACTAATATTTGATGTTGGCAGTTTTTTCAATGGTAGAGACAAAGATATATAGCTTCTATTGTTGAGTATACAAGTATAGTTTGTGCTACAATATGTTAAATTGAAGTTTGCCCATCATATTGAATTCACCGAAGTGCAGGCTAATGCTATTTATACTTTTTCTTCACTGTGAAGCAAATATGACATTTTCTATCCAACTCATCTTTTTACATATAATCCTTAGGACATGTTACATCTTATAAAACTGAAAACAAGAAGTCTAGCTTACGATATATACGTTGAAGTCAATAGGTTTGTATCTGGAAGGGTTTACACAGAAGAATTCAACATAAATTAAAAGGGTGAGATTGAATTATGGTGGATGTCAGCTCTAAATCGAAGAAATTCTCAATGGACTGGTTTAGCTGTAGCTTACATGTTACCAGGTGCCAAAAGTAAGACATAGATGTAGCGGATATACTAGGAAATTCCTATATATCATAGATTTGGAGAAAAATCATTATTCTCAATTGATAAAGCTCAAAAGATCTATAATTGTCTTGTAATTAGGCATCTTCTAAGATGCACAAGCTAACGTTTTCTCAAAGAAACCACTGGGAATAATGTGTAATAGCTGGATAGAAGAAGACGGAAGCTAAACCACCGTAAATGGACAACTGTTAGGCCAGGGTAATTTCAATAATTTCTTGAGCACAAGATAAACCAAATTCAAAGCTAATATCACTCCTTAGCATGTTTTAGCACATTAATAGAAGTTATGTAAGCCTATGTCTTGTTTTACTAAGTGATTATGAGGACAATTTTGATTTGTCTTGGTTTAGTAGTCTTTGGAAGTAATTGTTCTTAAATAGCAAAGCATGTAGTTGTAATTTAAAATATCATTAGCAAGCCGGTATTAAGAAATTTTTAAATCACGATTGGGACCCTCTAAAGCACTCAATGATTTAGGGGAAGTATCACATTTCCAGTATATAAGTTAGGGAAATTTGATGTGGGATACTGATGTTGACCATTTCTTCTGTAGCTCCTTGTGGAAGTGCTTTGTTGCTTTCGCTTGGTGAATTGAATTAAATGTAGAAAAATATCAAAAAGTCACTTATATGAACAGAGGAATGAGAGAATATGGTATGTGAAAAAAGCAAGCTGAGAGTATATATATATGTACATGATATATGAAAATGAAGAAATAATAAGTTGTATGAACAAGGAGTTACTTATTACTTTCTTTTATAAGTAATGTGCATCTTAATGTTTTTGTGATCTTAATTTTTTAAATATTATTTTTATTTTCTATCCAAGGTTATGGCACCAAGTAAACGATGGATGCAACTTGTTGATAATCGACTTGACGAATCCTACTTAATTGGGGTGCAACAGTTTTTGGATTATGCCTTTAGAAGAACAGGAGAATTATATGAAATACGATGTGCGTGTGTCAAATGTTGTAACACAACATTAGGAACACGTGAGACAGTCGAGATACATTTAAAAGTATATGGAATAATTAAAAATTATACTTTTTGGTATCATCATGGTGAAGTTCTGGGTGAGCCACAGTCGGAATGCGAAGTTGAAGATGATAATGAAGTAGATGATCATGAGGATGAAGATGAAATACATGAAATGGTGAGGGATTTGTATCCTAACCATGATGGAGGCACTGCTAATGTTGATGTTGGTTACAATGATTTACTTGAAGAAGAACCAAATGTTGAAGCCAAAAAGTTTTACAGCCTATTGAAAGATTTCGAAAAGCCACTATACCAAAGTTCAAAAATTTTAAAGCTTTCTACTTTGATTAAATTGCTTCACATAAAAAGTATGGGTCGTTGGAGCAACGAGTCATTTACAATGTTATTAAAAATGTTGAAGGATGAGATGTTGCCTGATGGAGCGAATTTTCCAAATTCATATTATGAGGCAAAGAAGGTGATTCGGGACCTTGGGCTTTCCTACCAAAAAATTGATGCTTGTATAAATGATTACATGCTATATTGGAAGGAAGATAATTTACTTGATTCTTGTAAAGTGTGTGGTGCATCCAGATGGAAAACAGATAAACATAGCGGGGAAGCAAAGAATAATAAGAATGGTAAAAAAATAGCATCAATGATTTTACGTTATTTTCCACTGAAGCCTAGGCTTCAAAGGTTGTATATGTCTTCAAAAACATCTTCTCTAATGACATGGCATCATGATAAAAGGGTTGATGATGGAACAATGCGGCATCCAACTGATTCAATGGCATGGAAATCATTTGATGAACTTCATCCCTCATTTGCAGCTGAGCCTTGTAATATTCGACTTGGACTTGCTAGTGATGGATTCCAGCCATTTCGGAATTAAAAAAGCTCATATAGTATTTGGCCTGTGGTACTTATTCCTTATAATTTACCACCTTGGTTGTGTATAAAACAAGAAAATTTCATTATGTCCATGCTTATACCTGGTCCAGATAGTCCAGGAGAGGAAATTGACATATAACTTCAACCCTTGATAGAGGAGTTGAATGAGTTATGGGAAATTGGTGTTGAGACCTTTGATGCAGCAACCAGACAGAATTTTAAGTTACATGCTTCTTTGTTATGGACCATCAATGACTTTTCAGCATATGAAAATTTATCTGGATGGAGTACAAAAGGTAGATTGGCATGCCCATGTTGCAATAATGACACGTCCTCAATCAGATTGAAGAATAGTAAGAAACAATGTTTTATGGGTCATCGGCGTTACCTTCCTCTTAATCACAAATGGAGGAATGATAAAGTGTCATTTGATGGCACAAAAGAGAAAAGGCTCCCACCGAAAATGCGTTCTGGTATTGAGATCCTTAATCAAATGCAAGATCTTAAAGGGTTACAGTTAACAAAGGATCCAAAGAAAAGGACCAAGATATCACATGATGTTCGAAAAGATAATTGGAATAAGAGGAGTATTTTTTTTGAACTTCCATATTGGAAATCACTCTTGTTGCGACATAATTTGGATGTTATGCATATTGAAAAAAATATATGTGATAATATTTTGGGGACGATCATGAATACCAAAGGAAATACTAAGGACACCATTAAAACTTGACTCGATTTGCAAGAAATGAACATTAGGCCGGAATTGCACCCAATCAGAAAAGGAGAAAAATATGAAGTTCCAACTACATGTTACACATTATCTCCCCAAGAAAAGCACAACATATGCCTTTTCTTAAAGAACTTAAAGGTGCTAGATGGATTTTCATCTAATATTTCTCAAAATGTTAACTTGAAAGAGCACAAGATATCTAGATTAAAGAGTCATTATTGCCATGTCCTTCTACAACATTTACTCCCTCTTGCTCTGCGTGGTATGTTATCCAAAACAGTGTGTGAACCCCTTATCGAGTTGTCTTTATTTTTAATGTGCTTGGAGCAAAGGCATTAAGGACTAATGACTTGGATCAGATTGAAGCTCAAATTCCTATAACACTTTGTAAGTTAGAAAAGGTATTCCCTCCCTCATTTTTTGATGTCATGGTGCATTTGCCTACTCACTTAGCTAATGAAGCTAAGCTTGCTGGACCGGTTCAGTATCGGTGGATGTATCCTATAGAACGATAGTTATAATTTTTGAAATCTCTCATTGGTAATAGGGCTTGTCCAGAAGGTTCAATTGCAGAGGGTTACCTTGCAAATGAATGTATGACCTTATGTTCTAGGTATCTTCATAGAATCGACACAAAGTTTAATCGGCCAGAACGAAATGACGATGGCGGTTTAAAAAATTATGATGGTGGTTTATCTCTATTTTGTAAATCTGGAAAAACTTTAAGAGCTCCAAAATATCATGATCTTGAAGTGGATGAATTGGATCAAGCACATATATACATACTGAAGAATTGTGATGAAGTTCTACCATTTCTAGAGTATGAAATTTTGTCCTTCATATCGCATTTTGTTTTCGTTGTTTCCTTTAGGATTGTTTATTCTTTATGTATGACATTTGTGGTTCAACTAAAATTTGTAGAGAATTTGCACGAACTCATGTGGATTCTACTCAACACTTGTCTGATACAGAATGGAACAGACAATTTATTGAATGGTTTAAAGATAGGGTGAGTAATATATACATATTAAATTTAAAAATCTAATATTATATTTTACCCATTTTAAATTAATCAACTTATCTTTTTAATAGGTTGC
Organism: Nicotiana noctiflora; assembly: GCA_032618575.1. Taxonomy (NCBI): domain Eukaryota; kingdom Viridiplantae; phylum Streptophyta; class Magnoliopsida; order Solanales; family Solanaceae; genus Nicotiana; species Nicotiana noctiflora. The sequence continues at coordinate 142,610 of JASVEL010010427.1, forward strand.
ACAATTATATAAAGAAGATCATAGTCAGTTCATGGAAGATCTCCTTGCACTTTCACGTGGTCCGACCCAATATGTGTTACATTATAATGGCTACGTTGTTAATGGATATAGATTTCATGTGGAAGATTATAATAAATATTTAAGGACTCAAAATTGTGGTGTGGTTGTTGTCGGTGAGACTGATGAACATAGTGAGAATATTGATTACTATGGAGTTTTAATTGACATTCTTGAATTGCAATTCACCGGAAGAAGAGTGACTTTGTTTCATTGTAATTGGTTCGATGTGTATGATAAAAAGAAAGAAATTAAAACAGATGAGCCTTTTATATTAGCAAACCAAGCATCTCAAGTATTTTATGCTAATGATAATTCCAACAAGGGTTGGTGTGTAGCAAGAAAGACACAACCTCGCGACTCCTATGAGATTTTGCAACAAATGGATGGTGATGTTGTAGATTTAGAAAATCCTACACAAAATAAACGAAAAAGAACCGACTGAGGTGAAGTATCTCTTTATGCCATTACCATATTATTGTAAAGCATTATGATTATATATTTTTTTGTTGGTACATTGCATTTATAATGTCTTATTTCTTTTTGTAGGTTTGATATGAGACCATCAAAGAATGAAAATGAGGTAGCATCTATTGGGAGAGCTACTACCAAATATGCGTTTGTTGCACCGGGTGCTATAGGGAAGGGACGAGGGAGAGGGATTAAATCTCTGAGCTCTTTAGGGGTATCTAGAACATATATTCCATTTTTTCCATCTACTGATCGAGCTATGAAGTACAACCAAATTGTTGAAACGAGTATGGTTTTTCAAATATATTTTGTTATCAATTTGTTAGTGCTATTTTTTTTTTACTAATGCGATTCCTTATACTAGGTGCTGTAGTGAAGGGACGAGGACGAGGGCTTCGATCTATGTGCTCTTTGGGGGTGTCTGAAATGGGACCAACGAAAAAAAATTCATTAGTTTTTGAGAAAGGGCATATGCAAACTAATATTCCATCTTTTACATCTACTGATGATATTAAGCACTACAACAACAACAACAACAACAACAACCCAGTATAATCCCACTTAGTGGGGTCCTGGGGAGGGTAGTGTGTACGCAGACCTTACCCCTACCCTGGGGTAGAGAGGTTGTTTCCAAATAGACCCCGGCATCCTTCCCTCCAAGAACTTCCCACCTTGCTCTTGGGGAGACTCGAACTCACAAACTCTCGGTTGGAAGTGGGGGTTGCTTACCATCGATATTAAGCACTACATTAAAAAAAAATCAGAACAGTACGATTTCTAAAATCTATTCTCTTTTAGAATCAATTTTGTAATTATTTAGATTTGATTTCATGTACTCATGTAATTTCTTGCACCAGGTGATCTGGGAAAGGAACGAGATCAAGAGCTTAGATCTATGTCTTCCCTTGAAGAAGCTGAAAATCAAGAGCCATCTTTCCATCAAAATCCTCATTATAATTGTCAAAGCATGTCAAGACCTTCTAAGAGTACCTTGTCTGCCGCTCAAGAGTTGCGAACAGTGAATAAGAATCCTTTGGTTCATGACAAGGAGAATATGTAAACTGATGTTTTATTTTCTCCTTATGTTGATCAAGTTATGCACTCGACCCAAAAAGCTGAAGCAAGTATGGTTTCTCAAACCTATTCTTTTTCTTTAGATTGAATATAATTTAATGCCAAATTTTTAGTAATAGGATTTCTTGCACCAGGTATTCTAGGGAAAGGACGAGGGCGAGTTAGATCTATATGCTCATTTGAAGAGTCTGAAAATATGCCAAGACCTTCTAAGAGTACAAGATTAGACTCTACCATGTATGCCGCTCAATGATTACGAACAATGAATCAAAAGCTTTTGTTTCATGACAAGGAGAATATACAAATTGATATTCCATTTTCTCCTTCTATTGATCAAGTTATGCAGTCCACCCAAACAGTTGAAACAAGTAAAGTTTCTCAAATCTGCTTGATCACAAGTTTACCATTTTTACAATATTTTCTAACAATTATAAATTAAGCAAATGTAGGTTCAGATACTGCTGGAAAGGTAAAAAAGGTTCGAGGAAGTAACAAGTGCAAAGAAGTTGCATCACTTGAAGTTAGAGAGAAGCTAAAAATAACATTCTACAATAATCGAACAGTGGGAAAGAATACCAATCTATTTTCGAGGCACTTGGGAAAAATAGTTCGTGACCGTATGTAACGACCCGGCCGGTCGTTTTAGAAAATTACACCCCAATCCCCAATTTAACTGTTCCCCTAAGTTCTTTTCTGCTATCGTGGTTTCCCGGGAGAGTCGGTTCTGAAATTTGGAGCATTTTGGGACACTTAGTCCCTAAATGAGAGCTTTAAGGTTAGAAAATGGTCTGTAACCGGAATAATGTTAAGACGATCTCGGAACGGAAATCCGATGGTTCCATTAGCTCCGTTAGGTGATTTCGTGGTTGGGAGCGCATCCGAAATGTATTTTGGAGGTCCGTAGCTCAATTAGGCTTGAAATGCCGAAGTTTGAAATTTTGGCGAATCCGAACGATAGGTGAGATTTTGATCCGGGGGTCAGAATGGAATTCCGACAATTTCTGTAGCTTCGTTATGTGATTTTGGATATGTCCGCAAATTTTCAGGTCATTCAGACGTCGTTTGGTCCGGTTTTTGATCGAATGTGCAATTCGAAAAATTTTAAGAAATTTAGGCTTGAATTCGATGTGAATTACGGGTTTTGATGTTGTTAGACGTGTTTTTATGATTGGAATAAGTTCGTATCATGTTTTGGAGTAGGTTGGTGGTTTTCGTTGGGATCCGGGGGGCCTCGGGATGAATTCGGGGGTCCAAACGGACCATTTTGGTGCCAATTGCACTGCTGGTTCTGCTGCAATATTGCAGAGAATTTTTGTGCTTCGTGATCGCGAAGCTGCTCATGCGATCGCGTAAGAGAAAATTATTGGGCTCTGCGATCGCGAGGGGGAGTCTGCGATCGCGTAGGGTGAATTTGGGAAGCTCTGCGATCGCGAGGTTGAGTCTGCGATCGCGTAGGGTAGCAGAGTGAGAACTGAGAGTTGTTCTTCGTGATCGCGATGCGAGGGATGCGATCGCGTAGGGTGTTAATCGAAAACAGTGCGATCGTGGTCGAGGTGATGCGATCGCGTTGAATGGCCAGGTTGATCACTGCGATCGCGTCCAAGCCCACGCAATCGCGTGGAAGAAAAATAGGCCGCCCAAGATTATGTGAATCGCGATCGCAAGCCCAGTGCTGCGATCGCATAGAGTAAAAATGTCTGGCAATGACTTTAAGTCCAGAAACATTTCAGCCGCAACCCCATAATAAAAAAAATGCCATTTTTGAGCTCTAAGAGAGGAAATTGAAGGGGAAACGCTGGGATATCATCGGGAAATCATCGGGGGTAAGTTTCTTGACCTTAATTCATTGGTTTATCATGAAATCCGTGATTATTTCACTGAAAATGGAAGATTAAAGGTGGGTTTGAGCCCTAGGCCTAAATTTTAGAAAACCTTTGATTTGAATGGGCAAACGGAGTCCGATTTTGATAAATTTTATATGCACGGACTCGTATTGAGATAAGGAACCCGAATATATAATTTTTGTGATTTTTTGATAAGCGTACCAGAAGTCGGGTTTTGATAACTTGTGGGTTTTGGTGTATTTGGAGTTATTTTGATTGGGTAATGCCCAATTGGCCTATTTTGATGTGATTTTTATTGATTTTTATCAGATACTACACTTGTGGAGGCCGACGTTCGCTGCAAGAGAGTTATTTCTTAGCGGTTTTGTACCAAAATTGAGGTAAGTGGCTTGTCTAACCTCGTGTGGGGGAACTTTCACCCCTAGGATATTATGTGATAGTTTAAATGCCTTGTACGCGAGGTGATGGGCGTGTACATGTGCTGGTTGTTGAACACATATTTTACTTAAAAATGTTCGATGAGTGATATTCCTGCTTTTAGTTGTTAAATTTGATATTCTTACCCGGTAGTAGTTAGAAAAGCATGATTAGGTAGTATTTAACTGTTTAGTTGGCTAATTGTCTTATTTGAACTTTTGATAATTATTGGCACTATTTTTCGGTGAAGTCATAGTTAAGCATAATTTATTCTCTCTGTGTATTCTTTTATTTGCTGTGCTTGTGGACTGCGGGTTCAACTCCCGGAGACCCAGGGCTGTGGGTTCGATTCCCAGAGACCCGGAATGATATTGGTAGGGACTGCGGGTTCGATTCCCGAGATCCTGAGTTATTGGTAGGGACTGCGGGTTCGATTCCCGAGATCCTGAGTTATTGGTAGGGACTGCGGGTTCGATTCCCGAGATCCTGAGTTATTGGTAGGGACTACGGGTTCGATTCCCGAGATCCTGAGTTATTGGTAGGGACTGCGGGTTCGATTCCCGGAGATCCCGAGTTATTGATTATTTATTGAGACATGGGCTGCGGGTTCGATTCCCGGAGACCCAGAGGTACTGTCAATGGGACTGTGGGTTCGATTCCCACAGGTCATGGACTTGTTTTATTGAGTTGGTTAATTGTTGTTAGTTTAATTGTAGACGGTTGCAGTAATCATCTTATTGTTGTTATTTCGGAAATTATTATCACTTAAACTGTTTATTATTGATATCATCATTATATTACTGTTTTTCTCAGTAGGGCCTTGACCTTCCTCGTCACTACTCCATCGAGGTTAGGCTTGGCACTTACTGAGTACCGCCGTGGTGTACTCATGCTACTCTTCTGCATACTTTTGTTGTGCAGATCCAGGTACATCAGGACAGGCTCATACTAGGTGATTCCGCAGCTTTTTGGGAGACCTCGAGGTATGATCCGCTACGTCCGCGGATCCGGAGGCCTTCTTTCTATTCTAATAGTACTAGTAGATATATTTCCTTCACTTCGTTGATAGATACTCTTTACACATAGAGCCACAGTTGTATATTCTCTTTTAGTCTGTGTTACCGTGGGATTCCGGATCTTGGTAGCGTTTTATTCATTGTGTGACGGATGTATGTGCCAAGCGGCACGGATTACATATCTTTTTATGCTATTTTTCCGCTGTTTCTTATTTAAGTGTCCATAGCTTGTATATTCCGCAACGTGTTAGGCTTACCTAGTCGTGGGGACTGGGTGCCATCACGGCATGTTCACGATTGGTGAACTAGGGTCGTGACAAGTTGGTATCAGAGCACTAGGTTCATAGGAGTCACGGGACACAGACCGGTTACTTAGAGTCTCGCTGATCGATACGGAGACGTCTGTATTTATTTACGAGGGGCTATGTAACTGTTTAGGAAACTCTTCAATTCTTTGAATTCCTTATCGTGCGCCATTTTTTTAGTTGGAGCCTATGTCATACGTTCTTTTGCATCCACTCGTGTATTGAAAGTTGTGCGCTCGGTATCGAGTATGCGCCGACGGTTCGTGGCGCTACAGAGGGGTTTCAAGGGAGTCAAGAATTTACTCAACCATTGTTACGGCGTGTCATCCATATCGATAATGCAAGAGAATTGAGAGATCTTCAATTGTGCACATGGGGGTGCACTAGGTTCTGACATTCGGTTGATAAGTACGGTCTTGAGAAGGTTTACTTAACTGCCTAATCATCACAGTAAAGGTAGAATCACAAGGTGGATATAGATCTAAAGATAGTTAGTGGTAATAAAGACTATATGGTTCATATGAGATATCTATTTAGCGAAGAATTCAGCCAACAGAGATACTGGGGAAATGAGTTTAACTGTCTTAAGAAGGACATGTACCAAACCAATGTCTTGGGCTGTCTTATAATGAAGACGTACATATGATAAAGGCTATTGTCGTGGATTAGCAAAATGTATCTTTAAGGCTTCGTGCTAAGTGAAAGGATTTCACTATCAACGATCTAATTATGGGTCATGTGTCATATCAGATTTGGCTTGCGATGTATTTAGGTGCTATTCAAAACGTTCTTGAAAACTTGCGGATGAGCAAGAGTTGAGGCTCGTATGGTATGATGTTGGGACTTTTGATGTCCCTGTGTCCCTAATAAATTCTACATTTTATTATCAACAGGGAAATATTCGACAAAGGCTACATGGTGCTTCGTAAGCGTGTGAGAATCATAGTACGTTTTAAGATGTCGTTAGTAGGGAATGCTCGATGCATGGAAGCGAGAATATGTTGGTTGTATTGGGATGAGGTCATACCCTATGGTGTTACAGTGCTAATAGAGCACATGTGGTTATATTCGTTGGATCAAGTGAGTTGCAGTTGAATAATAGTAAATGACTTGAGAGAATGGTTCAAATGTGTTCGAGAGTCGTGTAATAGTGGCTTTGGGCTAAGTGGGAGAGTCTTACCGCTTATGATTTGGGTCGCATGGCTAATTACCTGCATGAATTCTGGATACTAGCGTATTAATGGATTATTGCAGCCACGGGAAAAGGACCATGTGTGGTAATTTGAGTATATGTATTGTTGAATGCATGTTATGTTTAGCCTTACTGGCTCATGTTCAAACTTGAGGGAAAATTCATGATTTATGCCTCGTATAGGTGCAAGCTTCGCGGGAAGTGATTCCGCTGGGTGCTTTATCGAGAGGGTATTCATATGTTATAAAGACATTCAGTAGAGTTGGTTGCGTACTGGGGCAAGTTAGAACCGGATGGTTCTCAATAGCGGTCCTAGTGAATTCAAGAGGTAAAGTGTGGTGCCTGATAATTTTGAGTCTATAAGTACAGTTAAGGCTCAATCTTTTGAAGCAACTTATGAAGAAAAGCACAAAACGATCTATGATGTTTTGACTTGTGGTGTAGTATTTGAGAGACATAAAATGGTCGTCGTTCTTGAGATAGCATGGCCTCATGATTTAAGGTCACTCGGGGTAAGTGCGGTTGGAATAAGTTAGGTATTGAAGGAAGATATTAACATTTCTAAGGTAATCAAAGATAACCTGGAAGGAAGTAGATTGATCAGCCATAGTTGAGTTGGCGTATTGGTGTCAATGATCGGTTCATGCAATGTGATCGAATTATGCATGTAATTTGTGGCGGTACATTTGAGACTTATCGGCCGCGGTGATTGATGTTATTCTAAAGTATTCGTCTGTTAGGGGCCTGTTATGAGTAGGCAGATCTCGGGAAGGGTTATGGTGGCTTGGACCACTACTTAGATATTGGCATATTCGATGGCTATGAGAATTCGCTGTATGTTGTTATAGCTCTCATGTAGTGAGTTAAATGGAAGGCCTTATGTGATGAAGTATTAGCCTATCGTCAGTTCTAGAGCTATGATGGAAATTGTGTGTATCGTACATCGGCACGTGGGGTGCAGTGAGTAGTATGACATTTGAAGTAAGGACCAAGGTCACAGTTTGGTCAATAAATGTGATATAAAGAGCTCGGGTGAGCAGGAAAGAAGTTTCAGTGTTTTGAGTAAGATGGGTATTAACATCAGTATCATTTGAGGTCGGTGTCCTGTGAGAAAGGCTTTGCATCCCAGTTAGGGACTCCTAATCACTTTTCAGTGTTAGTGCAGCCGGTGGGTTGAATGTGCAGGCCTGTTTAATAATTCAAAAGATAGTGGGAGCTTGACCGACAAGAAGATTGTATAGGTGTGACTTGTAGTCACTTGATTGGTTAGAAATTTAAACCAAGTATGAGGATTTTGGTGATATCATTCAATTGAGAATTTATGTTAGAGGGCACTCTGCTTATTGGGTTATAGACCTGTGAAATATTATTGACTTAGCTTGGCACGACCGGGATAGACTTAAGGTCGGTGGATAGATTTAAATGTGGAAGTGAGCCTTGCATCAGGCCGGTTGTGTTTCTTCCAGCAATGCGCCCTTTGTGGAGGGATAGTCGCGGTCTTATTTCGCGATTAGTTAATTCATGTAAAGATATATTGCGCCGTATGAGTTGTGAGACGGCTTGGTAAGTCCCTTATGTGTTGAGGTTCCGCTCAGCGGTGATGTTATATGAGCATGATGGCTCTTGAGACTCAGATCTTATATCGCACCTCAGTTGTGCTTGAGTTTGTAGTCTATAGCGCTATATATTTCCTTGTGCCTGATATCATGCACCTTAGTATGCTTATGATCGATATTTAGCATTTTGATGTGATGAGCTATTCAGCTCGACGTATGGCTCCTTGTGTGAGTTTTATACAGGGATCGGGTGGCACGCTGCCATGGTTATATTGTTTGGATCGTGTGGCACGCCTCCATGGTTATATTATTTGGATCGGGTGGCACGCCGCCATGGTTATATTGTTTGGATCGGGTGGCACGCCGCCATGGTTATATTGTTTGGATCGGGTGGCACGCCGCTATGGGTATATTGTTGGGATCGGGTTGCACGCCGCAACAGTGTGATGTTTATTTCAGTGTCCATAATTGCTTTTATGTGTTCTGCTTCCTATTTTTATGAGGAAGTACATGTTAGTGTGAGAGTTGAATAGTTCTCTCTAGTGTTCGCCTTCCTTTTGGTACCACGTACGAATTAATAGCCTACTAGCACATTGTGTCATCTTGTGGGACTTTTGATTATGTCTGATGTGGCTTATCGCCTGAGTAGTTCGTACTGGGTGAGATGAGATTATGTGATTTGGGGTCAGTGCAAATTGATTATATGAAGTATATTATAGAGGAAAGGATCATCCTCTAGTTTAGGACAAGGTAATAGATCCTGTCAGGAGTATATATCCAATGAATTGTTGATTTAGTAGTTGGTTATGGATATCGGCACATCTCTTCCGTCGTGTCAGTATTGTATAAGTTGGAACGAGACCTATGTAGATCGTGAGGTGCAATGGGAGCATTTGATTCGTTGAATTTTTGGCTAATTTGATCATAAAATATTATCGTGGTCCTGTGGATTTTGTGTTGTAAGGTAAGAATCCAGCAAGGTTATGCAGTCATGTTTGAGGACGACGTTTGAGGAATATTGAGTGATCTCTTGATGAAAACAAGCCCGACATAGAATTCCGGATGTTGGAATTAGGCTCTAAGACTTAATTGCTTAAACAAGAGGGAATATCTTCAGATATATCAGGCTAATGTGCTCAGCTGAGTCCTAGATTTATTGGCCCTTTTGAGATTTTGAGGCATGTTGGGGAGGTTGCTTATGAGTTGGCCTTACCTCCCAGCCTAGCCGGAGTCCATCCCGTATTTCATGTCTCTATGCTCCGGAGGTACCATGGTGACCCGTCGCATGTGTTGGACTTCACTTCTGTTCAGCTAGACGAGGATCCGTCTTATGTTGAGGAGCTAGTAGCCATTCTAGACAGGCAAGTCAGGAAGCTAAGGTCAAAGAACATCACTTCAGTAAAGGTTCAGTGGCGGGGTCAACCAATCGAGGAGGCGACTTGGGAGATCGACCAGGATAGGCGTAGCCAGTACCCTCATCTTTTTACCACTCCAGGTATGTTTTCTATGCTCGTTCGAGGACGAACGAATCTTTAAGGGTGGGAAGATGTAACGACCCGGCCGGTCATTTTAGAAAATTACACCCCAATCCCTAATTTAATTGTTCCCCTAAGTTCTTTTCTGCTATCGTGGTTTGCCGGGAGAGTTAGTTCTGAAATTTGGAGCATTTTGGGACACTTAGTCCCTAAATGAGAGCTTTAAGGTTAGAAAATGGTCTGTAACCAGAACAGTGTTAAGACGATCTCAGAACGGAAATCTGATGGTTCCATTAGCTCCGTTAGGTGATTTCGGGGTTAGGAGCGCGTCCGGAATGTATTTTGGAGGTCCGTAGCTCAATTAGGCTTGAAATGCCGAAGTTTGAAATTTTGGCGAATCCGAACGATAGGTGAGATTTTGATCCGGGGGTCGGAATGGAATTCCGACAATTTCGGTAGCTTCGTTATGTGATTTTGGATATGTCCGCAAATTTTCAGGTCATTCGGACGTCGTTTGGTCCGGTTTTTGATCGAATGTGCAATTCGGAAAGTTTTAAGAAATTTAGGCTTGAATTCGATGTGAATTACGGGTTTTGATGTTGTTAGACGTGTTTTTATGATTGGAATAAGTTCGTATCATGTTTTGGAGTAGGTTGGTGGTTTTCGTTGGGATCCCGGGGGCCTCGGGATGAATTCGGGGGTCCAAACGGACCATTTTGGTGCCAATTGCACTGCTGGTTCTGCTGCAATATTGCAGAGAATTTTTGTGCTTCGTGATCGCGAAGCTGCTCATGCGATCGCGTAAGAGGAAATTATTGGGCTCTGCGATCGCGAGGGGGAGTCTGCGATCGCGTAGGGTGAATTTGGGAAGCTCTGCGATCGTGAGGTTGAGTCTGCGATCGCGTAGGGTAGCAGAGTGAGAACTGAGAGTTGTTCTTCGCGATCGCGATGCGAGGGATGCGATCGCGTAGGGTGTTAATCGAAAACAGTGCGATCGCGGTCGAGGTGATGCGATCGCGTTGAATGGCCAGGTTGATCACTGCGATCGCGTCCAAGCCCACGCAATCGCGTGGAAGAAAAATAGGCCGCCCAAGATTTTGTGAATCGCGATCGCAAGCCTAGTGCTGCGATCGCATAGAGTAAAAATGTCTGGCAGTGACTTTAAGTTCAGAAACATTTCAGCCGCGACCCCATAATAAAAAAAATGCCATTTTTGAGCTCCAAGAGAGGAAATTGAAGGGGAAATGTTTGGATATCATCGGGAAATCATCGGGGGTAAGTTTCTTGACCTTAATTCGTTGGTTTATCATGAAATCCGTGATTATTTCACTGAAAATGGAAGATTAAAGGTGGGTTTGAGCCCTAGGCCTAAATTTTAGAAAACCTTTGATTTGAATGGGCAAACGGAGTCCGATTTTGATAAATTTTATATGCACGGACTCGTATTGAGATAAGGAACCCGAATATATAATTTTCGTGATTTTTCGATAAGCATACCGGAAGTCGGGTTTTGACAACTTGTGGGTTTTGGTGTATTTGGAGTTATTTTGATTGGGTAATGCCCAATTGGCCTATTTTGATGTGATTTTTATTGATTTTTATCAGATACTACACTTGTGGAGGCCGACGTTCGCGGCAAGAGAGTTATTTCTTAGCGGTTTTGTACCGGAATTGAGGTAAGTGGCTTGTCTAACCTCGTGTGGGGGAACTTTCACCCCTAGGATATTATGTGATAGTTTAAATGCCTTGTACGCGAGGTGACGGGCGTGTACATGCGCTAGTTGTTGAACACATATTTTACTTAAAAATGTTCGATGAGTGATATTCCTGCCTTTAGCTGTTAAATTCGATATTCTTACCCGATAGTAGTTAGAAAAGCATGATTAGGTTGTATTTAACTGTTTAGTTGCCTAATTGTCTTATTTGAACTTTTGATAATTATTGGCACTATTTTTCGGTGAAGTCATAGTTAAGCATAATTTATTCTCTCTGTGTATTCCTTTATTTGCTGTGCTTGTGGATTGCGGGTTCAATTCCCGGAGACCCAGGGCTGTGGGTTCGATTCCCAGAGACCCGGAGTGATATTGGTAGGGACTGCGGGTTCGATTCCCGAGATCCTGAGTTATTGGTAGGGACTGCGGGTTCGATTCCCGAGATCCTGAGTTATTGGTAGGGACTGCGGGTTCGATTCCCGAGATCCTGAGTTATTGGTAGGGACTGCGGGTTCGATTCCCGAGATCCTGAGTTATTGGTAGGGACTGCGGGTTCGATTCCCGAGATCCTGAGTTATTGATGTGGACTGCGGGTTCGATTCCCGGAGATCCTGAGATTTATTGAAATGTGGGCTGTGGGTTCGATTCCCGGAGACCCATGGGTACTGTCAATGGGACTGTGGGTTCAATTCCCACAGGTCCCGGACTTGTTTTATTGAGTTGGTTAATTGTTGTTAGTTTAATTGTAGACGGTTGCAGTAATCATCTTATTGTTGTTATTTCAGAAACTATTATCACTTAAACTGTTTATTATTGATATCATCATTATATTACTGTTTTTCTCAGTAGGGCCTTGACCTTCCTCGTCACTACTCCATCGAGGTTAGGCTTGGCACTTACTGAGTACCGCCGTGGTGTACTCATGCTACTCTTCTGCACACTTTTGTTGTGCAGATCCAGGTACATCAGGACAGGCTCGTACTAGATGATTCCACAATTTTTTTTTTCGGGAGACCTCGAGGTATGATCTGCTATGTCCGCGGATCCGGAGGCTTTCCTTCTATTCTAATAGTATTAGTTGACATTTTTCCTTCATTTCGTTGTTAGATACTCTTTACACATAGAGCCACAGTTGTATATTCTCTTTTAGTCCGTGTTACCCGTGGGATTCCGGATCTTGGTAGCGTTTATTCAGTGTTGACGAATGTATGTGCCAAGCGGCATGGATTACATATCTTTTTATGCTATTTTTTCGCTGTCTCTTATTTAAGTGTTCATAGCTTGTATATTCCGCAATGTGTTAGGCTTACCTAGTCGTGGGGACTGGGTGCCATCACGGCATGTTCACGATTGGTGAACTAGGGTCGTGACACCGTAATATATGTCCGTTGGGAGTATCATCGTGGAATCGCATTAAGAAAGAGAAGTTAAATCACATGTGGGCAGCTGTTAAGGTAAATGGATGGAATATTCTAATATCTCCTTTGTTTCCTCTTTTCAATCCATTCTTGGGGATTAACTATTTTTTCCCTTATTTTTAGCAATTACACTAAGCATTGAGCTTAGTGTTCATTTTATATATTTCAATTAGAGCTAGGTGTAATAGTTCTCATGCTAAAAATTTTGCTCAACACCTATTTTATTTGGATCATTCAGAATCGCCCACCGAACTTCTATTTGTATGGCTGCTTAATTGCTTGCAATCAGACTTGTTTCAGGAGCTGTTATTACACTATGTGTTTGCTACGTCATATAGTTGGTGTTTGATTTTTATTGGACATTGTCCTAGTTTCATTCTTGCGAATGCATTTTCTTAGTGTTTCTGAAAGCTGGAAGTTGATAGTTTGAGTCGATCAGAAGATATAATTTGTGAAGTATGTTGGACAGTGAAAGGACTTGAAACAAGAAATTTCACCAGAAATAGCATTCTGTTCTTCTGTTCTTCTTCTTCTAGTCTACTTCAGTTCTTCGGTTATTCTTCTTCGCGCTCTGTTTTCTCCCCGTTATCATCTTCAACAACTTCTATGAACCCAACCTTTGATGACCAAAAGCCAAGTCTTTTATACATGTTTCCTACGAAGTTTACAATCCTAAATGTTGAAGGGTGTGACAATGCTCCATCAACAAAGCTAACTTGATCACTCAAACCTGTGAAATTGCTCGAAAGAATTTTGTTTTTCAGCAACTTTGAGTCATTGGAACTCCTTATACCCAAATTGTTCACAGCCATAGCAAAAGCTGTGATACTGTCATATGCTTTTAGAGCATGAATTCCAGGCTCTGAGTGATCTTCCATAGGGTACTTAGACCGGAAAATCTTTTTGAATTGACCTTTAAAATGAAGTGATTTGGATTGAAAATGAAGCAAATAGTATGTTTGAGAAAAGCTTGAATGTGGGAAGTCAACCTAGAGTTGACTATTGAGTTAGAGTGCTTGGAACTGGATTCCGATGATTTGACTAGTTTCAGGGGATCATTTATGACTTAGGAGAGCAATCGGAATTGAATTCGGAGGTCCGATGTAGTTTTAGGCTTGAATTGGCGAAGGTTGATTTTTGGTGAAAACTGGATGGTAGGTGATATTTTGATCCGGGGGTCGGAATGGAATTTCGACAATTTCTGTAGCTTCGTTATGTGATTTTGGATATGTCTGCAAATTTTCAGGTCATTCGGACATCGTTTGATCGGGTTTTGGATCGAATGTTAGTTTTGAAAGTTTTGAAGAAACTTAGGCTTGAATTCGTGTGTAAATGGTGATTTTGATGTTTAGGATGGTGTTTTTGTGATTGGAACAAGTTCGTATCATATTTTGGAGTATGTTGGTGGTTTTCGTTGGGGTCCCGGGGGTCTCGGGATGAATCCGGGGGTCCAAACGGACCATTCTTGGCCAAAGAAAAGAGCTGGTTTGCTGTCATAAGTGCAACAGAAATTTACTCTCTGCGATCGCACTAGTGAGCATGCGATCGCGCAGAGTAATGGTGAGGGGGGAGAATTTTACCCTTCGCTATCGCAGAGCAAGGGATGCGATCGCATAAGTTCAAGAGAAACGCGATCGCAGGGGGCACTGACGCGATCACGTAGAGTAATCAGTTGCCCATCGTGATCGCATGAGGGTCTACGCGATCGCGTAGAAGGAAAAATACAGTCAGGGATTTTTGTGATACGCGATCGTAGGAGGAGAGATGCGATCGCGTGAGTCCGGATTTTTGAACATCGCGATCGCGTGAGGCGAGTCGCGATCACGTAGAGCAAATTGTTCTGGCAGTGAATTAAATCACAGAACAGAGGGCTCGCGGGTTCATTCACCCAAAACACAATTTTGAGCCCTAGAGAGAAGAAAACTCGAGGAAAGCACTAAGAAATCATCGGGTATTCGTCGGAGGTAAGATTCTTAACTCAAAAACATAATTTTATGGTAGGATTAACATGAATCTTCATGAATTTGGGTAGAATTTTGAAGAAATGTGGCCTAGATATTGAAAACGGGATTTTGAGTTTTGGAAGGCCATTTGAACTCCAATTTTGATAAATTTTATATGCACGGACTCGTGGTGAGATGAGGATCGCGTTGGTACTAATTTCGGAATTTTCCGAGAAGTGGGCCCGGGGTCGGGTTTTACCAACTTAGTGTATTTATGCGAATTTCATGTAAATTGAAATGGGTTATGGTTCTTTGACTCGTATTTGATATAATTATTGTGGTTTGCCTAGATTCTACGCACGAGGGAGCTAAATTCAAAGGAAAATGCATCGCGGACGAGTCTACGACCGGCTAGAGGTGAGTAGTTTGTGTATATGGTAGCCTGAGGGTTCGAAACCCCGGCTTAGCACATTGTGACGCTAGTAGGGCGTGGCTCGCACACCGTGGCAGGTGCGGGATTGATTGTGACTAGGGATTGAGACTTGGTCCATCCCGGAAATGAATAATATGTTATTAGTGTTGGAAATACAACTGTATTTGATATATTTGTGGGTTGTAAGCCTTGTTTGGGGCCTTGTGCCGACCTGTAGTGTCCTTAGAGGACAATATTTATGTGATAGCTATATTTGCCTAAATCACTGATCTCAGTCCTGGAAATTGAAATCACACTATTGAAATGTTAAGTCACCGACTTTTGCAAATTTAATAAAGTAAGTATTTTTCATAAATTATGAACTGGAAAATGGAATTAAGAAAAATGAACTGTTTTGTGACTTATTTGCTTATTGTGGACTGAGCATGGATCGGGCTGCACGCCGCAGTGGTTGATACGAGGATCGGGCTGCACGCCGCAGCAGTATTGCGCTTGGGCTGTTGGAGCCCCTCCGGAGTCTGTACACACCCCCAGTGAGCGCCGTCGACGTTAAATGGATCGGGCTACACGCCGTAGTGGTTGTCACACCTCCTTTTGACGCTACCGCGCCTCGCGAAGGGCTTGGTAGAAGGAGTTTCTCCAATTAAAGGACAACCAAAACGGGATTCATTTATTGAGAGATTCGGAGTCGCCACTTGTGAGATTTATGGTGTCACAAGTCACCGGTTCGAATCCTGAATTGAGGAAAGGTTTGACTCTATTTAATATTCTGCGTACCAGAAATCCGGATAAGGAATTCTGTTAACTCGAGAGAAGGTGTTAGACATTCCGAATTCCGTGGTTCTAGCACGGTCGCTCAACTATCATATTTGGCTTATTTATCTGAATTACTATGATTTAATTTATGTGCAAATTTTAACTTTCAACCGCTTTTGATTATTATTTACAAAAATTGCAACGTCGTGAAAATGTATTTCGGATCACACCGTACTAGTACGCCTGTGACCTTTTACGGATTTTGACTTCGTTGAGATTTGGATTTAGGTCACATAAATGTGCACCCGAGTTTAGAGAAATAACATTATTAAATACGCGCCTAAGGATACTAACACGTTTTTATTCTAAAGGCCAACCTAAAAGAACTACGATTTTATATCAGAGATTGTCTTTAAAGGGCCCTAACCAATTAACATTATTAATTACTATTATTAGAAAATCTTTTGCGGAATTCGAGCGTCAAACTCATGTCCACACTTGAACAAGAGGAAAACCACCTAATTCAAGTA
Source organism: Nicotiana noctiflora (assembly GCA_032618575.1). NCBI lineage: Eukaryota > Viridiplantae > Streptophyta > Magnoliopsida > Solanales > Solanaceae > Nicotiana > Nicotiana noctiflora. The sequence continues at coordinate 158,809 of JASVEL010010427.1, forward strand.
TGCTACCTAGCTTGGAATGCCCAAAACCCATATTATTATTAAGAAAAAAAAGAATGATCGAAGTTGCGTTGCATATTCCAAATTAATTTAGGATCTTGGTCATAATACGCGAACGTGTCCACAATCACAAAAAAAAATTAATTATTAATACACTCCTAAAGCCCCGATGGTCTTTTAATTCTTTTGTTTTATCAGCACAATACACCAATAATATATCATTATCAACTTTGTCATTTAGCAATGCATGATTGATTAAGGGCCTCCACAACTTGATTAAGGACCTCCCCAGGCAATGGCATTAACAAAAGCCTCAAATTTCTTGCATAACAAAATGAAAACTCGTTCCTAGTGTTTCTACAGAGACCATCATTACAAATAAGGAATAAGCACCATTAGGAGGTCTGTGGCTTTTATATATACAAAATTAGTCATATGACAAAGAAAGGAACACAGGAAATCTATATGCATGAGTGAGAAAAGCAGATACTAGTAATTACAAACTTATCAATAATCTCGACAAGAAACAGTGTCACTTTGCTCGGTAAACATTAATTTTAACAGAGAATTACTTGGATAAGAGATTTTCTAAATCAGCTAATAATGAAACTTAACAACTAAACCAAAACAAAACAAACAGTGAGAAAAGCACGCTTCATTCACGTTGAACTTCAATATCAAAACAAGTAAAGAAAGGAAAAACAAAAATATACGAGTTCATGGCGAATCTGATTATGACTAAGGCTATTACAGATTAAACTAAAGTTTGACAGATTATGAAATGAGCCAAACTTGTAAATTCCATCTTCAACTGCCTCTCAACAGGATTTACTTTGATAAAGAGATATGTACCTGGGATATGGAAACGAGGAGAAGAATGGTCAGTGACAAGCAACAGGGCAACATCAATAGAATTCCAGCAGTAAATCACAATCCATAGCGGATTTAGACCAGTAGCAACCCAAGACCCAACAGAAAATAGAGACGCGACCACAAATGACTCAAATGGACCTTAGATAGATTTGAGATCATGTCCAAACCATCGGAAAGACAACCAGCAAACAAAATCCAATAACAAACTTGACTGAATATCGAATTCAACTTGTGAACACCCAAAACTATTGAAGTTATCAATAAACCGGCTAAATAACACACCAATGGAACAGTGATTTGGAAAAAATGACCTGAAATATTCAATTTCAGATTTGGAGTTGGACCAACATTTTTGGAAGTTTTCTGATGTTTAGGAAGCTTATATGATTCTCAAAGTTTTCCAGATTCAAAAATCTAGATCCCAAAGTCTTGAGAAACTCCTCTCTCCTTAAAAATCTCCCTTACTCTCACTGTTTTTCTTTCTCAGGTTCGTACCTCTATGTTTTAAAACTCTCCTACTCTGTTTGAAATTCTCTTAGTCTCTCTCAGACTGCTCCTGTTTATTCCCCTTAAACTCTCTCTGATTTTCCTTAAACTCACAGGATGCCTCTTGTTCTTTAGTGTCTTTCTATCCTTTAACTCTCTCTGTTAGTATCTGTTTTTTCAGCCCTCCTCAATGTTTAAAACTCTCTCTATCAGTTCCCCCCTTCCGAATGCCCCCAATGTTCCCTTTTATAGACTAAAACCAAAAACCAGCCGCCCATTTTTTTATTTCCTTCCAGCTCTTAAGAGCACTTCTTGAATTAAGAATTTAACCCCCATGTGCATCCCCCTTTAAACCTCTTTCTCTTTCTGGACTCCTTTTCCAGCTCTTAGGAGCTTTATTGATAATTAACAAATTGATTTCCCCCATCCCATGAAGACCACTACTGGTTGTCCTTTATTATTAAACTATTTCTCTTTTGTTTAAACTAAATTGGTAGTGGCAGCCTGAAAATTCTAAGTCCAGGCGTGCCTTGACAGCACATGGGCTACCACTCAAGCTTATTATTTTAATTTGAACAAACTATCTTAGTTTAATTATTTCCCAACTTGGCTAACAACTGGTATGGACTCAATACAACAAACAACCAGTCCAATTCACTTAAATAGCTTAGGCTTAACTCAAGTTGAATCACATAGCATCAAAACAAAGAATTTATCATAGCATTTAGACATGACTCGACATTGCATTGGATGGACAGTAGACTCAGTCAAATATACGAAAATAGAACAAATCGAGGTAATAACAATTCAACAGAACTATGAGCAAAACAAATTAATCAATGAAGAATCCCTTAAGACACATTTCAAACTGACAGAGCAGAGGAAAAGAAAATAAACCAAGAAAAGAAGGGGAAGGAATGATTGACCACAAGAATGAATTGTAACGAAATTCAAACAAATAACAGAGAAGAAATAGGAAAAAAGAAAAAGAAATACCTCGAAATTAAAGGTTAAGCTCTAAACCCGTACAGTTGAAGTTCTGATTCGAACTTTTGAGGTCCAAACGGACCTTAATCAAGTGTTCTTGACTAAGAACAACTGACTAAGGTCAATTAAGACCCCAAATTCTTTGGGTTCTTCTTGGTTCGTTCAGTAAATTAACTTAAACATTCGACCAATTCTGGCTTGATTCGAAGGCTAGCAGTGGTGACTTGGGGATGAGGGGGGTCAGATGGTTACGAGGTGTGATTTTAGGGTTAATTGGGAAGGCGCCGCCACTGGGATTTTGTGGCGGCGATTAGGGTTCATACTTGGGGTTTGAGATTCGAGTGGCTAGGCTAGTGTTTGAGGAAAAGGGGGTACGGGTCTGAAATAAGGAGATTGTGGGGAGTCGACGGTGTAAAGATAGGGGTTGTTTGGACCACCGGAACCGCCGTGAGATGATTTCCGGTGGTGGTGGAGGCGGCGGCGATTAACGATTTGTGTCTCTAGGGTTGGAAATGGATGATGAGGCGGGGTGTTCTGAAGGGGGATGGGATTTTTGGGGGATTGGTATATTAAAAGGGTTATATCAATCAGGACCGTTGGATATTAGAAACCAACGGTCTGGATTAGATCAATTAGAACCAAATGTAGTCGTTTAGGGTGATACGGGCGGGGCTCGGGTATGGTAATGGGCCGGGTAATGAGGGAGATTGGAGACCGTCTGAACAACGAAGATCGACGGCTGGGATGGAGATGTCTTAAACGGCGTCGTTTGGTTGTGTTGGAGACGGACTGGGCTGCTGGGACGTTTTGGGCCTGGTGTTTTGGACTGGATTTGGCCCAATCTAATTTCCCTATCTCTTTATTTCCTAAAACAAGACTTTATATTGTATTATATATATATATATATATATATATATATATATATATATAATCAGATTAACTTGTAACACATATAATTAATTTTTTACTAACAATTAACATACATAATTAAATACCAAATCACAAAATTGTACATTAAATGACACAAAGGCGATAAATACGTATTTTTTGCAATTTTCTTTCTTTAAAAATTAAACACGGTTCAGTTAATTCCTAAGTGCACAATTGAACTCCGAAATGCGCGCGCGACATATATTTTTGTATTTTTTATTAATTTTAAACAAATAAACACGCACAGATAAATACAAACAATAAATAAAAATAACACAAAATCCACAAAAATCACACACAACACAAAACTATTTTATTTTGAATTTTTGGGAGTAATTCTCATGTAGGGCAAAAATCATGTGCTCACAGCTGCCCCTCTTTGCGCGGAAACATGAAAATATTTCGTGCAAAGATAAGTGAGCGGATACGAGCGATTTGCCCGTTTGAGCACTCAGTATGAAGCATTTTTGGAAAAGTTTGACCGAACCTTTGCTTCAGAATGTCTCCTACATATCCCTGGCTAAAAGGGAATCAGGTCAATGTAGTTCGGAAAGTTTTGGTAGATGGGACTACCATAACTGCTGTGATCTTGCTGTTGCTGTTGTTGCTGCTGACGCCACTTCTTAACTAATCTCCTTATTACATCGTGCTAAACGAAAAATAAGAAGATACACTAAGTTACAGCATTGCGAAATCTTATCTATCTCTTCAACTTGCTTTTGCCGCCTTGCTTTCTTGTTGGCTTGATTGTTCCTTCTGATGCTTCTTCTCTTCTGCCAATTGTTATTCCGGCCTATCTTGATTGCCGAACTCTGACCGTTGGTCCTTTCCTTGTGATCTTGAACTTGGATTCATGCTGAGGATTTCCTTTACACTCTGTCACTTTTCCGACGGGCTTCTGACTTTATCAACAAACTCTAATCATAAATCGCCATTCCATTCTTCAAGCGGGCACCTGATTTCAACAACAACTTCAAAATAATAACTCGCCACTCCGTTCTTCAGGCGGGCTCCCTGGCTTCAACTATAACTTCAAAATAAAATCGCCACTCCATTCTTCAGGCGGGCACCCTGACTTCAACTACAACTTCAAAACTAAATCGCCACTCCATTCTTCAGGCGGGCTCCCTGACTTCAACCACAACTTCAAAACTAAATCGCTGCTCCATTCTTCAGGCGGGCTCCCTGACTTCAACTATAACTTCAAAACTAAATCGCCACTCCATTCTTCAGGCGGGCTCCCTGACTTCAACCATAACTCCAACACTAAATTGCCACTCCATTCTTCAGGCGGGCTCCCTGACTTCAACAATAAACTTTGAACTTCATCCTATCCCTATCGTCTTCCTTTGCTTCCTGCACCACTTTCTTCTTCCTGCATCACCTCTTAAACCATCCTTTCTCCTAAATTACCTTGTTTTGGAACTACTTTCCTCCTGGGTCGTGTTGTTTTCCCTCCTGGCTGCTGGGGATATCTTTAGAATTGTTTACTTGCCCGCTGATGATAATGATGCTGGGAAAATTTTCCTTTATTCCCTCCCTTCCTTTGACTCATGCACTTGAATTTGTGTTGGGAACTCCTGTTGTAATCTTCTGCTTTATGGTGGGTTACTGGTTTCAAGACCTGCAATGTAAAGACTGAAGACTTGCCTCTTGTTATACAGGTAGGCGCCTGCTTTTATTAGCAACTTTTGAATTTAAAATGCATTCTGGCAATAATTTATGAAAAACGTATAGGACAATGTAAAATAAAAACAAACGTAAAATATCCTATTCGAGGGCGGATAGTCCCGTCGTATCCTATTCGAGGGCGAATAGTCCCATCGTATCCTATTCGAGGGCGAATACTCTCATCGTATCCTATTCGAGGGCGAATACTCCCATTGTATCCTATTCGAGGGCGAATACTCCCATTGTATCCTATTCGAGGGCGAATACTCCCATTGTATCTTATTCGAGGGCGAATACTCCCATTGTATCCTATTCGAGGGCGAATACTCCCATTGTATCCTATTCGAGGGCGAATACTCCCATTGTATCCTATTCGAGGGCGAATACTCCCATTGTATCCTATTCGAGGGCGAATACTCCCATTGTATCCTATTCGAGGGCGAATACTCCCATTGTATCCTACTCGAGGGAGAATACTCCCATTGTATCCTATTCGAGGGCGAATACTCCTATCGTATCCTATTCGAGGGCGGATACTCCCATTGTATCCTATTCGAGGGCGGATACTCCCATTGTATCCTATTCGAGGGAGAATACTCCCATTGTATACTATTTGAGGGCGAATACTCCCATTGTATCCTATTCGAGGGCGAATACTCCCATTGTATCCTATTCGAGGGCGAACACTCCCATTGTATCCTGTTTGAGGGCGAACACTCCCATTGTATCATGTTCGAGGGCGAACACTCCCATTGTATCCTATTCGAGGGCGAACACTCCCATTGTATCCTGTTCGAGGGCGAACACTCCCATTGTATCCTGTTCGAGGGCGAACACTCCCATTGTATCCTATTCGAGGGCAAACACTCCCATTGTATCCTATTCGAGGGCGAATACTCCCATCGTATCCTATGCGAGGGCGAATACTCCTATTGTATCCTATTCGAGGGCGAATACTCCCATTGTATCCTATTCGAGGGCGAATACTCCGATTGTATTAATGTTTGAGAATGAACAAACCTGAGACGTCCTATTCGAAGGTGGACAAACCTGAAACATCCTATTTGAAGGTGGACAAACTTGATACGTCATCTTGAATTGCCTTCCTCGTTTCTCCGAGAAAATTTTTCAGGTAAAAACAAACGTAAAATATCCTATTCAAGGGTGGATAGTCCCGTCGTATCCTATTCGAGGGAGGATAGTCCCATCGTATCCTATTTGAGGGTGGATACTCTCATTGTATCCTATTCGAGGGCGAATACTCCCATCGTATCCTATTCGAGGGCGAATACTCCCATCGTATCATATTCGAGGGCGAATACTCCCATCGTATCCTATTCGAGGGCGAATACTCCCATTGTATCCTATTCGAGGGAGAATACTCCCATTGTATCCTATTCGAGGGAGAATACTCCCATTGTATCCTATTCGAGGGCGAATACTCCCATTGTATCCTATTCGAGGGCGAATACTCCCATTGTATCCTATTCGAGGGCGAATACTCCCATTGTATCCTATTCGAGGGCGAATACTCCCATTGTATCCTATTCGAGGGCAAATACTCCCATTGTATCCTATTCGAGGGCGAATACTCCCATTGTATCCTATTCGAGGGCGAATACTCCCATTGTATCCTATTCGAGGGCGAATACTCCCATTGTATCCTATTCGAGGGCGAATACTCCCATTGTATCCTATTCGAGGGCGAATACTCCCATTGTATCCTATTCGAGGGCGGATACTCCCATTGTATCCTATTCGAGGGCGAATACTCCCATTGTATCCTATTCGAGGACGAATACTCCCATTGTATCCTATTCGAGGGCGAATATTCCCATTGTATCCTATTCGAGGGCGAATACTCCCATTGTATCCTATTCGAGGGCGAATACTCCCATTGTATCCTATTCGAGGGCGAATACTCCCATTGTATCCTACTCGAGGGCAAATACTCCCATTGTATCCTACTCGAGGGCGAATACTCCCATTGTATCCTACTCGAGGGCGAATACTCCCATTGTATCCTATTCGAGGGCGGATACTCCCATTGTATCCTATTCGAGGGTGAATACTCCCATTGTATCCTATTCGAGGGCGAATACTCCCATTGTATCCTATTCGAGGGCGAACACTCCCATTGTATCCTATTCGAGGGCGAACACTCCCATTGTATCCTATTCGAGGGCGAACACTCCCATTGTATCCTTTTCGAGGACGAACACTCCCATTGTATCCTATTCGAGGGCGAACACTCCCATTGTATCCTATTCGAGGGTGAACACTCCCATTGTATCCTATTCGAGGGCGAATACTCCCATCGTATCCTATGCGACGGCGAATACTCCCATTGTATCCTATTCGAGGGCGAATACTCCCATTGTATCCTATTCGAGGGAGAATACTCCCATTGTATCAACGTTTGAGAATGAACAAACCTGAGACGTCCTATTCGAAGGTGGACAAACCTGAAACATCCTATTTGAAGGTGGACAAACTTGATACATCATCTTGAATTGCCTTCCTCGTTTCTCCGAGAAACTTTTTCAGGTAAAAACAAACGTAAAATATCCTATTCGAGGGCAGATAGTCCCGTCGTATCCTATTCGAGGGAGGATAGTCCTATCGTATCCTATTCGAGGGCGGATACTCTCATCGTATCCTATTCGAGGGAGAATACTCCCATCGTATCCTATTCGAGGGCGAATACTCCCATCGTATCCTATTCGAGGGCGAATACTCCCATCATATCCTATTCGAGGGCGAATACTCCCATTGTATCCTATTCGAGGGCGAATACTCCCATTGTATCCTATTCGAGGGCGAATACTCCCATTGTATCCTATTCGAGGGCGAATACTCCCATTGTATCCTATTCGAGGGCGAATACTCCCATTGTATCCTATTCGAGGGCGAATACTCCCATTGTATCCTATTCGATGGCGAATACTCCCATTGTATCCTATTCGAGGTCAAATACTCCCATTGTATCCTATTCGAGGGCGAATACTCCCATTGTATCCTATTCGAGGGCGGATACTCCCATTGTATCCTATTCGATGGCGAATACTCCCATTGTATCCTATTCGAGGGCGGATACTCCCATTGTATCCTATTCGAGGGCGAATACTCCCATTGTATCCTATTCGAGGACGAATACTCCCATTGTATCCTATTCGAGGACGAACACTCCCATTGTATCCTATTCGAGGGCGAACACTCCATTTGTATCCTATTCGAGGGCGAACACTCCCATTGTATCCTATTCGAGGGCGAACACTCCCATTGTATCCTATTCGAGGGCGAACACTCCCATTGTATCCTATTCGAGGGCGAACACTCCTATTGTATCCTATTCGAGGGCGAATACTCCCATCGTATCCTATTCGAGTGCGAACACTCCCATTGTATCCTACTCGAGGGCGAATACTCCCATTGTATCCTATTCGAGGGCGAATACTCCCATTGTATCAATGTTTGAGAATGAACAAACCTGAGACGTCCTATTCGAAGGTGGACAAACCTGAAACATCCTATTTGAAGGTGGACAAACTTGATACGTCATCTTGAATTGCCTTCCTCGTTTCTCCGAGAAAAGTTTCAACAACGGCAGAAAATTTTCTGCCGCAGTATTGGTGTTCTTCCTTGTGGCATGACTTTCTGTTATCAATATCACTTTCTTTCCCTATTTCAAATCAAAGAAAATTTGTTAGTTCAAAATATTGTGAGCGGTTGTGCCGCTCATGTAGGGTGGTTATTCCTTTTCCCCTTTCCCTCGCTCGGGGTTCCCAAAACTTGTTGGGGAATGATTTCATTTGCTGGAGATGATATTCCTGTTGGGGATGGGTTTTTCCATTTATCCCTTCTCCATTCTGTGTTTCTCAACTTGCTGGGGGTTATTTTGTTGAAGATGGGCTTTCCTTTCTTCCTTTACCACTCTGTGTTGTCCGACCACCTCGGAACTTGCTGAAGATAACATTGCTGGTGGATTTTCATTTCCTCAAAATTGGTGTTTCACTCTTCTGAAGGTTGTTGGAGATGACATGGTTTAAATATTGCTTCCCTTAAGGCCTTCTTTCTGCCTTTTTACCCAAGTGGGATTCGATTTCCAGAAAATTTTCAAAATGAAAAGAAACTTTTCTGCCCCAGTTTAATAATCTTCTTTGCACCATACTTCTCTGCCGTCAATGGCATTTCCTTGCCTTGCATAGTAATTGGAAATTTGGTGGCAAGTTTTGAAGTCATTTCTCACTATGTTTTGACTAGACAGACTTTGACGGGGGAATTTTTGACAAAAGGAGAAAGATAAAAAGAAAGAACAAATAGAAGACAAGGGAGAACTTACTCTCTAACACGAAACAACTATAAAAAACTTATCAAACACGGATACCAACTCTACTGGTCATGACATGCACATATGGCCTATCCTCCGTCGTTAATTGCCTTTCACGATTTCTGTCTCGTGATTTCCATCCGATTATCACCTTTGTTCGACTTGTAATGCCCGAAGGGTTTTCACTTTCAAGCCTCTCTCATTTTGATTTTCTCTCCAGCTTTCGTCGCCTTATGGTGCCTGTGAAGGTTTTCACCGGTAATACTCTCTCATTTGTATTACTTTTAGCTGGGGATTGGGGTGTCACTTCTAAGACTCTCTCGTGTTTCCTTTCTGCTGGAAATCAGAGTCTTTTCTGTTGAGAATCAGAGTGTTATATTCTGATAAGACTCTCTCACTTGCCTGACGTGGCATCTTTTGAAGACTGATCTGAAGGTTTTCTTTGGACTGTAATGTGGGATTTGGATAGGGCTAGAAAGAATGGGTATTGAAGGCTCATAACAAAATCAATTTTGGGTTCAAAATTTACAACCTTCGGACCTAAATTTATTTATAATCAACACAATTTTTCTTTGCCCCAATTTTTTACTTGGGGATTTTATTTCTTTATTTACACTATGACCGAGCTGTGAAGCGCCTACGTATCCTCTTTAAGGAATCAGGTCAAACGTAGTTCCCAATTCCCTTTTTCAAGTTTCATTCATTTTTCTTTTCCTTTTCTTTTCTTTATCTCTTTTTGTTTTTTTCTTTTCTTTTCTTTTTCTTTATCCATTTCTTCTCTTGTCTTTCAAACTTGTGTTTCTAGTCTTTGCAACTAATTCCGAAGGAGGGGTATAAAAGAATCTAAATTAAGGCTCAAAGGGTTGACGATGGATAAAGTGTTTGGATAGCAGAACAAAATGCCTTCGTCATTCCAATCTTCAAAACATGCCAAGTTCAAACAACATATTCACGACATCTTCTGTTTGTGCCCTAATTGATAACCATATCGTCCATTCGCCTTTTCATCTATCATTTTAAAGTATTGCTTGGACGACACTTTCATTTCAGTATCATGAGCGAACACCATCTTAGCATGGCCAATTTTCCTTTAAGGGTTTCTTCGTGTTTTACCTGCCCCAGTCTCACACGATTCGGGCTCCAAATAATCTCAAATCGTTTTTATTTCTTTTAAAATGACCTGATTATCTTCCAATTTCTTCATGATTAACCCTTAATATTAGGCCAAAATTATGTGCGGTGCCATGTCATTAGAGTCGGCGTTCGAACAGATGACAAATTTAAATATAGAAGAACTAAACAAAAAGACGACTGGGTAATAAAAGACCGAAAATTCCATTAAACGGAGAAAAGGTTCAAATACAAACAAGCAAACCAGCACTACAAACCTGAAACGACACTTGATAAGACTAAGCAAACTGAAATGACCAGAATGGAAAGATAAGAGGGTTTTACTTCAAGACAAGATCCGGGTCACAACCCCGAAAACAACTCGGACAAAAAAATGACAACAAAAACAAACCACCGAAACTCCTCCTGATTACCAAGCATGACTTCTTATATACCAACTTCTGCCGATTAGTTTTGCTGTGGAATATAGATCGGGCTTCTTAATTTTCCCTCCCTTGTGTATCAATTTGATCACATGGGTCTAAGGGTGAGCTGGCAATGGATTCTAATTAATGTTGCGTGCCTCTGGTGTCTGAACCTCGATCTTATTGGTGTCAAAAAGATTTTGTACTGCATGTTTCAGTTTCCAACATTTCTCGGTATCATGTCGAGAGCCCCTGAACAATACTCACAGCTTACTGAGCGATCCACATTTGGGGTAGGGGATTTGGCAATCTTGTCTCAATAGGACTCAACAAACCTATCTGCTTCAATTTATGGAACAGAGCAGTATAAGTTTCTCCCAACTCGGTGAATGTTCTTTGTGTCTTTTCCTTTCTGAAGGCATGATTCCCTCGGAAACCTGGTCCTGGAGGGTTATTGTAAGCCCTTGGTGGTGGATATGTGTTTCGGGGAGGGTGATTAGGGTGATTTGGGTAGTACGGTCTGGCTTGGTAATGAGGTGAAGGACCTTTCGATCTGGACCAAGTACCCTCCTCTACCGTTGCAACTTCTTCTCTTCTTTTCTTCCCGAATGCGACCCCTGTGCCATTCTGAATAGCTTGAGTTGTTGCTTTCAACGAGGAATAGCTCAAGATCTTATTGGACTTAAGTCCCTCTTCTATCATTCCACCCATTTTGACCACCTCATTGTAAGATTTACCAACCGATGTCACCAAGTGACTAAAGTAAGTAGGCTCCAGTGTCTGCAAGAAGTAATCTACCATCTCGTTCTCTCTCATCGGGGGATCTACCCTTGCTGCATGTTCCCTCCAGCGGAACCAAAATTCTCTAAAGCTTTCGGCGGGTTTCTTTTCTAACTTTAGCAATGATAAGCGATCGGAGATTATTTCAAGATTATACTGGAACTGACCGATGAATGCTTGAGCCAAGTCATCCCATGTAAACCATCTGCTGGGATCCTGCCTAGTGTACCACTCTAATGCAGACCCCCCCCCCCCAAGCTCTGACCAAAGTAAGCTATCAGAATTTCATCTCGCCCTCCGGCTCCTCGCATTTTGCTGCAGAAACCTCGGAGATGGGCTACTGGGTCACCATGCTCCTCGTATAGATCAAACTTGGGCATTTTGAACCCAGCGGGTAACTGGACATCTGGAAATGGGCACGGATCTTTGTAAGCAACACTGACTTGGTTGCCTAAACCATGCATATTCCTGAAGGATTGCTCCAGGCTTTTGACTTTCCGAATAACTTCCTCATGCTCCAAACTTTTGAAGTGCTTTTCTGGTTCTGCCGGGTTATCCTAGTGAGGGGTGTGTGAATGCGGTTCAGGATCCTTAAAGGTAGGCTCGGGAGCATAACAATGATTGTCATGTATTTGGAAAAGCGGTTCACTGGACGACTTCTGTAAAGTAGCAGGTGGAGGTGCCACGAAAATAGGGGTGACCAGAAGAGGAGTATTTTGTCTAGCTGGTGGAACCTGGGATGTCTAAGGGTTTTCTCCTTGATAATATGGATAGATCGGTGCACTTGTCGAGGGGTCAATAGGCGGACGCTCTGGAGCTGGTGTAAGAGTATGAAGGTTTGGTGATGACTGTCCCCTAACCCAGGCTAGGTGCATCTCTGTTATTTGCTGTCTCAACCGGTCCACCTCATCTTTCATGATCCGTATCTCTGTTTTCTCTCCATCGAGACTTTTGCCGGAACTAGACATGCTTGCTAGAATTGGCCCTTTTGATCTAGTATGGTAATGGTGATTGGCCAGAATATTCTGTCAAGCCAACCGCTAAACTTTCTGGAAATGCAACAAACTTGTAAGCTCACAGAGTTTAACAGATATGTTATCGCACGTTGGATGCAATGCTCCTAGTCAGTTAACCATTTCTATATGTATTCACCGCATGCGTCATTCCAGCTTTTCTTTTTCAATTATCCTTGAAAACCTTGCTTGTTATTAACCTCCATTTTTCTTTTTCTTTTTTTTTCAAGTTGGGAAAAAATCTTGTTTTTTACAGACACGGTCTTTCAGCGCCTCGGGGACAAAGATTATTAGGCTGTGAGGGTCAATTGACCAAAAAATCTACAAAATGACCCAAAAGTGGCCGTTTATGCAAAGTTAGCCTTCCGGCGTCCCTTTCGGGTCCATTCGGCTGTTTTTTGAAAACGGCATCACTTTGATTTTATTGACAAAAATTAAACACACATTTTTTGATTTTTTTTAAAAGGGGTGGTAACCCAAACTTTATTTTGAGGCTATGGCCTTTCAACATATCCACATGGAATATTTCAAGGTTATTATTCAAAAAGAAAAAGAAAAGAGACTTCAAAGTGGCCATTTTTGCAAAAACAGTCTTCCGGCATCCTTTCGGAACATTCGGCTATTTTCAAAAACAACGTTACTTTGATTTTATTGAAAACTAAAACTTCGACATTTTTTTTTAATTTTTGAAGGGGTGGTTGGACCCGATGAGGGTTGCCTACGCATCCCACCTAATGGGGAGAATCAAACCTGCGTAGTTCGATCAAATAAAAACAAACTACATCGGTAAATGAAATAAACATTTTTTTATTGTTATTTTATTTTAGAACAAATGTTTTTTTTCTTTTTAAGTAAAATAAAAAACAAACTATTTTGAAACTATTTTTTTTTAAATTTTAATCACACATTTTTTTTATTTTAAAACAAACATTTTTTTCCTTTTTTTTTAAGTAAAAAAAACAAACTATTTTGAAACTATTTTTTTCATTTTCCTCAATATAAAAAAAACCGGTTAGCCTGCAAGTCTGAAGCAAATGAATGCATAAAACAAACAGGATGCAGCAGGATGGTCTTTTCATTTCAGGTCATCTGTCCTAGACAGGCCCAACCCCTATGTTGAGCCTCTCTAAGTCAATATGCACATGATGCAAATAAGCGTTCCTACTAGGGATCCGGTATGAAGTTTTGTTATACTAGGTTTAAAAACCTGGGTTTATTGTTCTAGACCTGGCTTACCCGAGCGGACAACTCGAGCCGAGGAGGAGGCGGCAACCCGGGAATACAGAAGCTTCACCGGTTTTGCAACTTATCCAAACCTCGTTCTAAAGTGGGAATTAGACACTATACAGAAAAGAAGTCACACGAAGTGCACCCTTCTTCATGATTTAGAAGACTCAGAGAGGAAATTGGTTTCGGCACAATTTATATGTACAATTCAAAAAATATCAAAGCGATAAAAATATCATTTTGCACATTTAAACCCAAGATAATAATAAACCAAATACAACAATTATTCAAAACTCGAGTTCTAAAACCCTGATCCAGTGGTTCTGGGTTTATCATCTTTTTGGAAAATGTGTCTAGACTGGCTTTAACTCGAGCGGAAAACTCGAGCCGAGGAGTGTCAGTGCACCGGTAAGTAGCATGGCTTTCCGGCTTAATTGACAATGGCTCCCGCCTAAACAGGTGTGACTACAAATCCTTCACTGGGTGCCAAGCGCCACAGCTATCTTGAGAAAAACGGGCTATGTCCAGCAAATGCCCGAGATTATATTTCAAAGAGACTAAGAAAAAAAATGGATATCGGCACAATTTATATACAATTCACAAAATATCAAAGCAGTAAAAATAATATTTAGCATATTAATACAAACATATAATAAAATCAGATAATAAATAAGTCAAATACAACAATTATTCCAAGCTCGAATTCTTAAACCCTGAACCAGTGGTTTTGGGTTTATCATCCCCAGCAGAGTCGCCAGAGCTGTCACACCTCCTTTCGGCGCTACCGCGCCCCGCAAAGGGCTTGGTAGAAGGAGTTTCTCCAATTAAAGGACAACCAAAACGGGATTCATTTATTGAGAGATTCGGAGTCGCCACTTGTGAGATTTATGGTGTCACAAGTCACCGGTTTGAATCCTGAATTGAGGAAATGTTTGACTCTATTTAATAGTCTGCTTACCAGAAATCCGGATAAGGAATTCTGTTAACTCGAGAGAAGGTGTTAGGCATTCCCGAATTCCGTGGTTCTAGCACGGTCGCTCAACTATCATATTTGGCTTATTTATCTGAATTACTATGATTTAATTTATGTGCAAATTTTAACCTTCAACCGCTTTTGATTATTATTTACAAAAGTTGCAACGTCGTGAAAATGTATTTCGGATCACACCGTACTAGTACGCCTGTGACCTTTTACGCATTTTGACTTCGTTGAGATTTGGATTTAGGTCACATAAATGTGCACCCGAGTTTAGAGAAATAACATTATTAAATACGCGCCTAAGGATACTAACACGTTTTTATTCTAAAGTCCAACCTAAAAGAACTACGATTTTATATCACAGATTGTCTTTAAAGGGCCCTAACCAATTAACATTATTAATTACTATTATTAGAAAATCTTTCGCGAAATTCGAGCGTCAAACTCATGTCCACACTTGAACAAGAGGAAAACCACCTAATTCAAGTATGCTACCTAGCTTGGAATGCCCAAAACCCATATTATTATTAAGAAAAAAAAAAGAATGATCGAAGTTGCGTTGCATATTCCAAATTAATTTAGGATCTTGGTCATAATACGCGAACGTGTCCACAATTACAAAAAAAAATTAATTATTAAACACTCCTAAAGCCCCGATGGTCTTTTAATTCTTTTGTTTTATCAGCACAATACACCAATAATATATCATTATCAACTTTGTCATTTAGCAATGCATGACTGATTAAGGGCCTCCACAACTTGATTAAGGACCTCCCCAGGCAATGGCATTAACAAAAGCCTCAAATTTCTTGCATAACAAAATGAAAACTCGTTCCTAGTGTTTCTACAGAGACCATCATTACAAATAAGGAATAAGCACCATTAGGAGGTCTGTGGCTTTTATATATACAAAATTAGTCATATGACAAAGAAAGGAACACAAGAAATCTATATGCATGAGTGAGAAAAGCAGATACTAGTAATTTCAAACTTATCAATAATCTCGACAAGAAACAGTGTCACTTTGCTCGGTAAACATTAATTTTAACAGAGAATTACGTGGATAAGAGATTTTCTAACTCAGCTAATAATGAAACTTAACAACTAAACCAAAACAAAACAAACAGTGAGAAAAGCACGCTTCATTCACGTTGAACTTCAATATCAAAACAAGTAAAGAAACGAAAAACAAAAATATACGATTTCATGGCGAATCCGATTATGACTAAGGCTATTATAGATTAAACTAAAGTTTGACAGATTATGAAATGAGCCAAACTTTTAAATTCCATCTTCAACTCCCTCTCAACAGGATTTACTTTGATAAAGAGATATGTACCTGGGATATGGACACGAGGAGAAGAATGGTCAGTGACAAGCAACAGGGCAACATCAACAAAATTCCAGCAGCAAATCACAATCCAGTCACGGATTTAGAACAGTAGCAACCCAAGACCCAACAGAAAATAGAGACGCGACCACAAATGACTCAAATGGACCTTAGATAGATTTGAGATCATGTCCAAACCATCGGAAAGACAACCAGCAAACAAAATCCAATAACAAACTTGACTGAATATCGAATTCAACTTGTGAACACCCAAAACTATTGAAGCTATCAATAAACCGGCTAAATAACACACCAATGGAACAGTGATTTGGAAAAAATGACCTGAAATATTCAATTTTAGATTTGGAATTGGACCAACATTTTTGGAAGTTTTCTGATGTTCAGGAAGCTTATATGATTCTCAAAGTTTTCCAGATTCAAAAATCTAGATCCCAAAGTCTTGAGAAACTCCTCTCTCCTTAAAAATCTCCCTTACTCTCACTGTTTTTCTTTCTCAGGTTCGTACCTCTATGTTTTAAAACTCTCCTACTCTGTTTGAAATTCTCTTAGTCTCTCTCAGACTGCTCCTGTTTATTCCCCTTAAACTCTCCCTGATTTTCCTTAAACTCACAGGATGCCTCTTGTTCTTTAGTGTCTTTCTATCCTTTAACTCTCTCTGCTAGTATCTATTTTTTCAGCCCTCCTCAATGTTTAAAACTCTCTCTATCAGTTCCCTTCAGAATGCCCCCAATGTTCCCTTTTATAGACAAAAACCAAAAACCAGCCGCCCATTTTTTTATTTCCTTCCAGCTCTTAAGAGCACCTCTTGAATTAAGAATTTAACCCCCATGTGCATCCCCATTTAAACCTCTTTCTCTTTATGGACTCCTTTTCCAGCTCTTAGGAGCTTTATTGATAATTAACAAATTGATTTCCCCCATCCCATGAAGACCACTACTGGTTGTCCTTTATTATTAAACCATTTCTCTTTTGTTTAAACTAAATTGGTAGTGGCAGCCTTAAAATTCTAAGTCCAGGCGTGCCTTGACAGCACATGGGCTACCACTCAAGCTTATTATTTTAATTTGAACAAACTATCTTAGTTTAATTATTTTCCAACTTGGCTAACAACTGGTATGGACTCAATACAACAAACAACCAGTCCAATTCACTTAAATAGCTTTGGCTTAACTCAAGTTGAATCACATAGCATCAAAACAAAGAATTTATCATAGCATTTAGACATGACTCGACATTGCATTGGATGGACAGTAGACTCAGTCAAATATACAAAAACAGAACAAATCGAGGTAACAACAATTCAACAGAACTATGAGCAAAACAAATTAATCAATGAAGAATCCCTTAAGACACATTTCAAACTGACAGAGCAGAGGAAAAGAAAATAAACCAAGAAAAGAAGGGGAAGGAATGATTGACCACAAGAATGAATTGTAACAAAATTCAAACAAATAACAGAGAAGAAATAGGAAAAAAGAAAATGAAATACCTCGAAATTAAAGGTTAAGCTCTAAACCCGTCCAGTTGAAGTTCTGATTCGAACTTTTGAGGTCCAAACGGACCTTAATCAAGTGTTCTTGACTAAGAACAACTGACTAAGGTCAATTAAGACCCCAAATTCTTTGGGTTCTTCTTGGTTCGTTCAGTAAATTAACTTAAACGTTCGACGAATTCTGGCTTGATTCGAAGGCTAGCAGTGGTGACTTGGGGATGAGGTGGGTCAGATGGTTACGAGGTGTGATTTTGGGGTTAATTGGGAAGGCGCCGCCACTGGGATTTTGTGGCGGCGATTAGGGTTCATACTTGGGGTGTGGGATTCGAGTGGCTAGGCTAGTGTTTGAGGAAAAGGGGGTACGGGTCTGAAATGAGGAGATTGTGGGGAGTCGACGGTGTAAAGATGGGGTTGTTTGGACCACCGGAACCACCGTGAGGCGATTTTCGGTGGTGGTGGAGGCGGCGGCGATTAACGATTTGTGTCTCTAGGGTTGGAGATGGATGATGAGGCGGGGTGTTCTGAAGGGGGGATGAGATTTTTGGGGTATTGATATATTAAAAGGGTTATATCAATCAGGACCGTTGGATATTAGAAACCAACGGTCTGGATTAGATCAATTAGAACCAAACGTAGTCGTTTAGGGTGATACGGGCGGGGCTCGGGTATGGTAATGGGTCGGGTAATGAGGGAGATTGGAGACCGTCTGATCAACGAAGATCAACGGCTGGGATGGAGACGTCTTAAACGGCGTCGTTTGGCTGTGTTGGAGACGGACTGGGCTGCTGGGACGTTTTGGGCCTGGTATTTTGGACTGGATTTGGCCCAATTAATTATACCCAATTTGTAACACATATAATTAATTTTTTACTAACAATTAACATACATAATTAAATACCAAATCACACAATTATACATTAAATGACACAAAGGCAATAAATGCGTATTTTTTGCAATTTTGTTTCTTTAAAAATTAAACATGGTTCAGTTAATTCCTAAGCGCACAATTGAACTCCGAAATGCGCGCGCGACATATATTTTTGTATTTTTTATTAATTTTAAACAAATAAACACGCACAGATAAATACAAAAAATAAATAAAAATAACACAAAATCCACAAAAATCACACACAACACAAAACTATTTTATTTTGAATTTTTGGGAGTAATTCTCATATAGGGCAAAAATCACGTGCTCACAGTGCGGTTATGTGCATTGCATTGCATCTTTACTTGTTGAATTACTCTGTGGTAGCCGTATTGTATTGTTGATGCTAGTTCGTAGGAGATTCGAACTGTAGTTGAGCTTCATTATGTGGTATTCTGTGGATTTCCTATTTTCAGCTACTTGTATATATTTATTACTCACTTAGTACTTAGTACTCACCCCTACTCCCTGCACCTTTTGTGTGTAGACTCAGGTACTCAGGAGCAGTAGACAGGCATTTCCAGCATTTGCGGTGTCATATCGAGTTGTTGAAGTAGCTGCCTACGTTCGCAGAACCTAGCTTCTCCTCTCCATTTCCAGTTGTTATTTGTATTTTGTATTCAGACTTCAGTATTTCTATACAGTACTCTCTATTCCTGTTGGGTTTTGTTAGAGGCTCTAGACTTGTGACTCCGGATCTTTGGGAGTGTCGGTATTTTGTTCATTATTATTATTATTGGAGTTCTTAAACTCATATATTCTTCTTGGGTTGTCCATTTGGGACTGGTATTCGATGTAATCGGAAATTGTTGGTCTGGCTGGCCTAGCTTGATTGTTGGGCGCCATCACGACCGAATTTGGGTCGTGACAAGTTGGTATCAGAGCCTAGGTTACTAGGACTCGCGAGACATGAGCCGGTTAGTAGGCTTTCGCGGATCGGTACGTAGATGTCCGTATCTATCCTCGGAGGGCTACAGAAACTTTAGGAAAAACCTCATTTTCTTGGATTCATATCGTGCGACTTGTGTTATCATAAAATTAAATTTTTCCATAATCTATTCTCTCGCAGATGGCGAGAACACGTGCTAGCGGACGTGGCGGACGACCACCATTGGCACCTAGAGGCCGTGGTCGTGGTAGAGGTAGGGCAGCAGTACCAGCACCTGCTGACCCACCAGCTGACCAGACTCGGGGTCAGATTCCTGCACCAGTGGCCCAGGCTCAAGACCAGATTCCAGCGGCAGATGCTCCGGCAACTCAGGTTCAGGCACCGGCCATGCCCATTGTGATACCGGGTCTTCAGGAGACCTTGGCCCAGATCTTATCAGTATGCACAGGCTTGGCTCAGGTCATTGCAGCCACTACTGCAGCGTCTTCTTCACACCCGAGCCAGTTCAGCCAGTTGCGCCCGTTGCACCAGCTCCTGCTTATATGGTTCCAGTTATGCCCGACGATGAGCAGCGTCGTTTGGAGAGATTTGAGAGGCTACAGCCTCCGACATTCAGTGGTGTTGAGGGCGAGGATGCCCAGGGTTTTCTTGACAGATGTCAGCGCATGCTTCGCACCGCGGGTATTCTAGAGTCCAGCGGTGTTTCATTCACCACTTTTCAGTTCACAGGTGCAGTATTTCAGTGGTGGGAGGATTTTGAGAGGCGTAGGCCCGCTGGGGCAGTGTCCCTCACTTGGCAGCAGTTCTCCAAGGTATTTTTGGAGAAGTACGTGCCTCAGTCTCAGAGAGAGGAGCTGCGACGTCAGTTTGAGTGGCTGAAGCAGGGAGATATTACGGTTACTCAGTATGAGATGAGATTCACACAGTTGGCCTGTCATGCCATGTGGATGGTTCCTACAGATAGAGAGAGGATTTGGAGATTTATCGATGGCCTTATTTATCCCATCCGCATATTAATGACCAGGGAGAGAGCTTCGACAGTTACCTTTGAGGAGGTGGTTGATGTTGCCCGTCACATTGAGACAGATCGCCGCAGAGAGCGAGAGGAGAGAGAGGCTAAGAGGCCTCGTGGTTCTGGCAGCTACAGTGGTGCTCCGTCTAGGGGCCAACCCTAGTATAGCAGGGGTCGTTCTTTCAGGTCTCATCAGTCTGGACGTGCAGAGTCCAGTGGGGTTTCATCAGATCGTGGTCGTCAGGGCCATCAGGTTTATCAGGATCAGCAGAGCCGTCAGCAGAGTCAGCCTGCACTGAGTGCTCTTCCAGCTTGGAGCTCTGCTCCTGCTTCCTCAGCATAGGTTTCATTTGTAGCGAAGGGTCCTCAGCAGCCCCTTCTTCCATCTTCAGGCCACTGTTTTGAGTGCGGTGACTTGGGCCATATCAGGAGAGAGTGTCCTCAGTGGCTTCGTAAGTGGTCTCAGCAGAGGAATCAACCCTCGTCTTCTACTCCTGTTTTTTCAGCGCCAGCACAGTCGGCTAGGACTGGTGGCCAGGTATCCAGAGGTCGCCCTAGGGGTGAGGATCGTACTGGTGGAGGCCAGGCTCGTTTCTATGCTCTTTCGGATAGGAAGGATGCTAGTGCTTTAGATGCGGTCATTTCAGGTATTATCTCAGTCTGCCACAAGGATGCTTCTGTCTTATTTGATCCCGGATCCACCTATTCTTATGTTTCTACTTATTTTGCACATCATTTGGGTATGACCCATGGTATTCTTGCTTTGCCCGTACATGTGTCTACCCCAGTGGGGGATACTGTTGTTGTGGATCAGGTATATCGATCCTGTCTTATTACTATTGGGGGTCTGGAGACCCGAGTTGATTTACTACTACTGGGCATGGTAGATTTCGATGTGATCCTAGGCATGGATTGGCTATCTCCTTACCATGCGATTTTGGATTGTCATGCCAAGACAGTCACACTAGCTATTCAAGGTAATCCGAGGATCGAAGTGGTGTGGCTTGACTGATTATGTGTCCGACAGGGTGATTTCTTATATAAAGGCCCAACGAATGATTGGCAAGGGTTGTTTATCTTATTTGGCCTTCATTAGAAATGTTGAGGTTGAGACACCCAGTCTTGATTCGGTCCTTATTGTGAGGGAGTTTCCGGATGTATTTCCAGCAGACCTGTCGGGCATGCCGCTTGACATAGATATCGATTTTGGTATTGACTTGGTGCTGGGCACTCAGCCCATTTCTATTCCTCCCTATCACATGGCACCAGCGGAGTTGAAAGAATTGAAAGAACAACTTCAGGAACTCTTAGATAAGGGTTTCATTCGTCCGAGTGTGTCACCTTAGGGTGCACCGGTGTTGTTCGTGAAGAAGAAAGATGGCACAATGAGAATGTGCATTGATTACAGGCAGTTGAACAAGGTAACAGTGAAGAATAAGTACCCATTGCCTCGTATTGAGGACCTATTTGATCAGCTCCAGGGAGCTAGTGTATTTTCTAAGATTGATCTTCGATCGGGCTATCATCAGTTGAAGATCAGGGACTCAGATATTATGAAGGCAGCATTCAGAACACGATATGGGCACTACGAGTTCCTGGTGATGTCTTTCGGGTTGACTAATGCCCCAGCTGCATTCATGCACTTGATGAATAGCGTATTTCGGCCGTACCTTGATTCTTTTGTGATTGTGTTTATTGATGAAATTCTGGTGTATTCACGCAGTCAGGAGGAGCATGCACAACACCTGAGGGTGGTACTGCAGAGGTTGAGAGAAGAGAAGCTCTATGTAAAATTCACTAAGTGTGAGTTCTGGCTTGACACTGTGACTTTTCTGGGACATGTAGTGTCCAGTGATGGTATTCGGGTTGATCCTCAGAAGGTCGAGGCAGTGCAGAATTGGCCCAGACCTTCCTCAGCTACAGAGATTCGGAGTTTTCTCGGCTTGGCAGGCTATTATCGCCGGTTTGTTCAGGGTTTCTCATCTATTGCTTCACCGTTGACTAAGTTGACACAGAAGAATGCTCCATTTATGTGGTCTGATAGATGCGAGGAGAGCTTCCAGAAGCTCAAGGAGGCTTTGACCACAACTCCAGTACTTGTGTTGCCATCAGCTTCAGGGTCATATACGGTGTATTGTGATGCTTCTAGAGTTGGGCTCGGTTGTGTGTTGATGCAGGAGGGTATAGTTATTGCATATGCTTCTCGTCAGCTAATGCCCCACGAGAAGAACTACCATGTTCATGATTTGGAGTTAGCTGCTATTGTTCATGCCTTGAAGATTTGGAGGCATTACCTATATGGTGTATATTTGGATGTATATACAGACCACCGCAGCCTTCAGCATTTGTTTAAGCAGAAAGATCTAAATTTGAGGTATCGGAGATGGCTTGAATTGCTTAAAGACTATGATATTACTATCTTGTACCATCCCGGGAAAGCCAATGTAGTGGCTGATGCTTTGAGCCAGAAGGCTATTAGTATGGGCAGTTTGGCGTATATTCCAGTTGGGGAGAGACCCCTTGCAGTTGATGTTCAGGCGTCAGCTAATCAGATGGTGAGACTGGATATTTCTGAGCCCAGTCAGGTGATGGCTTGCGTAATGGCTCGTTCTTCTTTATATGATCGTATTCGAGAGCGCTAGTATGATGATCCACACTTACTTGTCCTTAAGGATAGAGTTCAGCATGATGATGCCAGAGATGTCACTATTGATAGTGATGGTGTATTGCGGATGCAGGACCGGATATGCGTGCCCAATGTTAACGGCCTTCGTGAGTTGATATTAGAGGAGGCCCATAGCTCGCGATATTCTATTCATCCAGGAGCAGCGAAGATGTACCAGGATTTGAAGCAGCATTACTGGTGGAGAAAGATGAAGAAAGATATTGTGAGCCACGTGGCTCGGTGTCTAAACTGTCAGCAGGTCAAGTATGAGCATCAGAGACCTGGTGGTGTATTCCAGCGTATTGATATTCCTGAGTGGAAGTGGGAAAGGATTACTATGGACTTTGTTAGTGGACTCCCTCGGACAGCGAGGAAGTTTGATTCAGTCTGGGTGGTGGTGGATAGGTTGACCAAGTCAGCTCACTTCATCCCAGTGTGTACTACCTATACCTCGGAGCGGTTGGAGAGATATTCATCCGTGAGATAGTGAGATTGCATGGAGTTCCTATTTCTATTATATCAGACAGAGGTACCCAGTTCACATCTCAGTTCTGGAGGACATTTCAGCGAGAGTTGGGTTCACGGGTAGAGTTGAGCACAGCATTTCATCCACAGACGGATGGGCAGTCTGAGCGTACTATTCAGATATTGGAGGACATGTTGCGTGCTTGTGTCATTGATTTCGGTGGCTCGTGGGCTGATTATTTGCCTCTTGCGGAGTTTGCTTATAATAATAGCTATCAGTCCAGCATTCAGATGGCGCCGTATGAAGCTTTATATGGGAGGCGGTGTAGGTCTCCAGTTGGTTGGTTTGAGCCCGGCGAGGCTAGGTTGTTGGGGACAGAGTTAGTTCAGGATGCCTTAGACAAGGTGAAGGTGATTCAAGAGAGACTTCGCACAGCTCAGACACGTCAGAAGAGTTATGCGGACCGGAAGGTCCGAGATGTGTCCTATTCGGTGGGTGAGAAGGTGTTGCTGAAGGTTTCGCCTATGAAGGGTGTTATGAGGTTTGGGAAGAAAGGAAAATTGAGCCCTAGGTTCATTGGACCTTTTGAGGTGTTTAGGAAAGTTGGGGAGGTAGCCTATATGCTTGCTTTGACACCCAGTTTGTCGGGAGTTCAACCGGTGTTCCATGTATCCATGCTCCGGAAGTATGTCGGAGACCCGTCTCATGTGTTGGACTTCAGCATGATACAGCTAGATGAGGATTTGACTTATGATGTGGAGCCAGTAGCCATTTTTGGTCGACAGGTTCGTAAGCTGAGATCCAAGGACATAGCTTCAGTGAAAGTGCGGTGGAGAGGTCGTCCCGTGGAGGAAGCAACTTGGGAGACCGAGCAGGAGATGCGGAGCAGATATCCTCACTTGTTTGATGCTCCAGGTATGTTTCTTAACCCGCTCGCGGACGAGCGTTTGTTTAAGTTGGGGAAAATGTAACGACCCGGCCCGTTGTTATGGGAATTACTACCCCGTTACCTTGCATTTACATATCTTATGCTTTTATATCAGTATTAGAGTATATCGGGTGAGTTAGGAGTGATTTGGATTGAAAATTAAGCAAATAGTATGTTTGAAGAAAGCTTGAATGTGGGAAGTCAACCTAGAGTTGACTATTGAGTTAGAGTGCTCGGAACCGGATTCCGATGATTCGACTAGTTTCGGGGGATCATTTATGACTTAGGAGAGCAATCGAAATTGAATTCGGAGGTCCGGTGTAGTTTTAGGCTTGAATTGGCGAAGGTTGATTTTTGGCGAAAATCGGATGGTAGGTGATATTTTGATCCGGGGGTCGGAATGGAATTCCGACAATTTTTGTAGCTTCGTTTTGTGATTTTGGATATGTCTCCAAATTTTCAGGTCATTCGGACATCGTTTGATCGGGTTTTGGATCGAATGTTAGTTTTGAAAGTTTTGAAGAAACTTAGGCTTGAATTCGTGTGTAAATGGTGATTTTGACGTTTAGGATGGTATTTTTGTGATTGGACCAAGTTCGTATCGTGTTTTGGAGTATGTTGGTGGTTTTCGTTGGGGTCCCGGGGGTCTCGGGATGAATCCGGGGGTCCAAACGGACCATTCTTGGCCAATGAAGAGAGCTGGTTTGCTGTCATAAGTGCAGCCGAAATTTACTCTCTGCGATCGCACTAGTGAGCATGCGATCGCGTAGAGTAATGGTGAAGGGGGAGAATTTTACCCTTCGCGATCGCAGAGCAAGGGACGCGATCGCGTAAGGTCAAGAGCAGAAGCAACGCGATCGCAGGGGGCACGGACGCGATCGCGTAGAGTAATCAGTTGCCCATCGCGATCGCATGAGGGTCTACGCGATCGCGTAGAAGGAAAAATACAGTCTGGGATTTTTGTGATACGCGATCGCAGGAGGAGAGACGCGATCGGGTAAACTGGAGCTGAGCATCGTAAACGTGTGAAGACCATCGCGAACGCGTAGAGCAAATTGTTCTGGCAGTGAATTAAATCACGGAACAGAGGGCTCGCGGGTTCATTCACCCAAAACACAATTTTGAGCCCTAGAGAGAAGAAAACTCGAGGAAAGCACTGAGAAATCATCGGGTATTCGTCGGAGGTAAGATTCTTGACTCAAAAACATAATTTTATGGTAGGATTAACATGAATCTTCATGAATTTGGGTAGAATTTTGAAGAAATGTGGCCTAGATATTGAAAACGGGATTTTGAGTTTTGGAAGGCCATTTGAACTCCGATTTCGATATATTTTATATGCACGGACTCGTGGCGAGATGAGGATCGCGTTGGTACTAATTTCGGAATTTTCCGAGCAGTGGGCCCGGGGTCGGGTTTTACCAACTTAGTGTATTTATGCGAATTTCATGTAAATTGAAATGGGTTATGGTTCTTTGACCCGTATTTGATATAATTATTGTGATTTGCCTAGATTCTATGCACGAGGGAGCTAAATTCAAAGGAAAAGGCATCGCGGACGAGTCTACGACCGGCTAGAGGTGAGTAGTTTGTGTATATGGTAGCTTGAGGGTTCGAAACCCCGGCTTAGCACATTGTGACGCTAGTAGTGCGTGGCTCGCACACCGTGGCAAGTACAGGATTGATTGTGACTGGGGATAGAGACTTGGTCCATCCCGGAAATGAATAATATGTTATTAGTGTTGGAAATACACTGTATTTGATATATTTGTGGGCTGTAAGCCTTGTTTGGGGCCTTGTGCCGACCTGTAGTGTCCTTAGAGGACAATATTTATGTGATAGCTATATTTGCTTAAATCACAGATCTCAGCCCTGGAAATTGAAATCACACTATTAAAATGCTAAGTCACCGGCTTTTGCAAATTTAATAAAATTAAAGTATTTTTCATAAATTATGAACTGGAAACTGGAATTAAGAAAAATGAACTATTTTGTGACTTATTTGCTTATTGTGGACTGAGCATGGATCGGGCTGCACGCCGCGGTGGTTGATATGAGGATCGGGATGCACGCCGCAGCAGTATTGCGCTTGGGCTGTAGGAGCCCCTCCGGAGTCTGTACACACCCCCAGTGAGCGCCGTCGACGTTAAATGGATCGGGCTACACGCCGTAGCGGTCATGTGCATTGCATTGCATCTTTACTTGTTGAATTACTATGTGGTAGCTGTATTGTATTGTTGATGCTAGTTCGTAGGAGATTCAAACTGTAGTTTAGCTTCATTATATGGTATTCTGTGGATTTCTTATTTTCAGCTACTTGTATATATATTTATTACTCACTGAGTACTTAGTACTCACCCATACTCCCTACACCTTTTGTGTGCAAACTCAGGTACTCAGGAGCAGTAGACAGGCATTTCCAGCATTTGCAGTGTCATATCGAGTTGCTGAGGTAGCTGCCTATGTTCGCAGAACCTAGCTTCTCCTCTCCTTTCCAGTTGTTATTTGTATTTTGTATTCAGACTTGAGTATTTCTATACGGTACTCTCTATTCCTGTTGGGTTTTGTTAGAGGCTCTAGACTTGTGACTCCGGATCTTTGGGAGTGTCGGTATTTTGTTCATTATTATTATTATTGGAGTTCTTAAACTCATATATTCTTCTTGGGTTGTCCATTTGGGATTGGTATTCGATGTAATCAGAAATTGTTGGTCTGGCTGGCCTAGCTTGATTGTTGGGCACCATCACAACTGGATTTGGGTCGTGACATGACTTGCAGTGGATACTGATGAGCGAAGAACGACAAACACCCTTGATTGTTTCCTTAGTAACTTCACAACCTCTCGTCGAACAACTTCCCTTGGATCGGATAAAGAAGAGGTTTGTGAAGAATTACTTGATGCTCTATTTCTGCACCATCACCTTTAAGTGTTTCAGATAAAACTGCAAGCATACTAGAATCACTATACATGTCATCTTCATAAATTATTATGATTCTCCTCCATAGGTACGAACGAACAATAGCAGATATACAATTAATTTGTTCCAAGCTACTTGTACTCATTTTCGCCAAGAAAGTCCATATTAGCTGCACCAATTCTGGTGTGTAAGAAGCTGTAACAAAAGAGATTATTGGAACTTGATGCTTTTTCCCAATATCAGCTACTAAAGTTGTTTCTTCCCAAGTCTGCATGCCTAAAACTATCATCTTGACATTGTTTTTCTCAACAAGATCTTCAGCTGCACAACGATTGTTAAGACAAATGAGCACTTACGAAATGAGTCAAAGTTCCATGTATTGAGTCAAAGTTTAACATGCTATCGCAGGTTAAACTACACTGATAGAGCAAGTTGATGATTGTTAAATTAAAAGCCAAGTATGAAACCTGTGGAAAGGTCCTGAATTGCATCCTTGCTGGTGTTCCTAAAATGAACTGTTATAAGCTGCTTGTGGTTTCTTTTGTCATGGTTATAATTCTCAACTATGTTTTCTTCTATAACATGGAGTTTCTGTGATTGATATTGGATATCAATCTATGTTTGATGTATCGTAGGATAAATTTGAGAGTGATGACATGGATATCCATCGGGATCATATTTTGGGATGGATGAAAGAGTTATAGAACAAATGGAGAGGATAATTGCATGCAAACTATGTGAAGGGTAAGCCAGTCCAAGAGGCTCTTAAGAATGTGCCCAAGGGGGTAGACAAGAAACAATGGGAGTGGTTGCTAAAGGAACATTTTTCTACCGAAAGTTTTCAGGTTTGACACAATACCTAATTATGTAATTTTATTTTATACAGTGATATTTTAATTGATACATTATTTATAGCATTTTATTTAATATTGTCACTCAAATATAGGCGAGAAGTAACAGGAATGCAGCAAATAGAACTAAGTTGAAGATGCTTTATCATATTGGTAGCAAGCCAATTAGAGAGATTATTTATCAGAAGGTGTTATTATCAAATCTATTATTGCTTAATATTAACGAGACGTTATTTGATATATTTACTTCTATGTAAAGGGCGGAAAAGATGGCACACCACCAGATTTGGCAACTATTTTCTTCGAGACTCGCAAGAAGAATAACACACTTGTTGAACCTGAAACAATAGAGAAACATGTGCGTTTGGTTAATTGAATATGTTCTTTACTTTAGTTATTACGGGATCTGACAAAAATTTCTCTATATACTTTGTAGGCTCAAATCAAGGAATTGGTGCAGTCTGAACAGTCACTTCCTAACATAGGGATTGTAGAAAAATGTTTTGGACCTCAAATTCGTAGTCATGTATTTGGCTTTGGGGGTGGATTAAAGGCAAAAGATTTGAAAGGGGGAACTACCTCAAAAACTGAATTATTGGCTAAGCTACGTTCAATTGAAAATGAAAACCAGTCTTTGAAGGATCGTCTGTCTAACTTCAAAAATGAGATGAGAGAACTGAGGAAAATAAAAGAATTAGTATTAGCGCAACAAACTAATTTCCAGCCTCCAGCTGAGGAGAATGACTAGTTGGATCCTTGATACCAGGTGAATAACAACTTACATGAAACCTCAATTTATTTTGTTGATTTAAGTGTATGTTAATCTATGAATGTTAATCTAGCTGCCATCGCTATTTTACAGTGTGGTTTGTGTGTTTTGAAATTTTGTCGACTCCAATAGTACTATCAAATATAGGACCTTGAAATTAGTCTATCCCCAATGTATTTAGCATGAAATTAGAGATATGATATGTGAGTGTACAGTGTAGAACAACTCGTCTATGTCTTCAAGCCGCTCCTCTCAGAGATTGCATCTGCTGCAAATCTGAATGCCTCTTTTTTGTAGATTACTCTGTGTCAGACAAGCACATGTTACTACCAACCAAGTGAATCATTTGACATTTTATTGTCCTTTGCTTTATCAGCTATGTTTGCATGGTGTTGGGTAGTGTTGATGGTCTATCCATAATATTGTAAAAAGAACTGACAGAGAAGTTCCTATTTTTAAGGACCTTTCCATCTGATACAATCTGGATCAGCCTGTGGCAGTGCAAGGCCATTGAGTTATTGTAGCATAGTAAACATTATTACCATCTTCCAATCATTCCAATTCCTTCTAAAAAGTGTTGTCCCAACTCTGTGATATCTTGTAATCTGCAATAACAGCCTCAGTTTTGGTAACAAAACTGTATAACTCCGGGAATGAATCTTCCATAGGGGAGTGTATAAACCAGGTGGCATGCAATCTGGGTGTCATGCCAGAACTTGACTTTACTCCATCTCCAACTTGAAACATCCCAGAAAGATGTGGCTTGATTTTCTACTTGATTCACATCTTTTGCAAGTTGACTCTTGCTCTAGTTTTTTTATTTTTTTGGCTTCCAAATTGTTCTATGCCGCAAAATTGTTTCGACTCCAATAGTACTATCAAATAAAGTGACTCATCAAGCACCTACCTAGTTTGATCCCCTGTTGCATACACTGCAGTTGTATGTTTCAAAGCAACAATATATTTGAAAAATCCAGTATTAGCTCCACATGAAAATTTCATATTCTCAGACTTAGAAGCTGCAGCACCTGCACATTCGAAATCCTCAAAACCTACATGTTCGTGTCGTTTATTGATAAGATAGAAAATCAGCAGTGCTCCCTTAGAAAATACTTTTTCCCTTTCAATTCATCTTGTAGCTTCTTGACTAGTACATCCCTGCTTCGGGCCATAAGTGTCTTTTCTGTCAATGATTCGAGCATTGATTCGAGAAAGCTCTTAGTTTCTAATATTTCAGGTAGATCCATTTTGAACACATACTAAAATGAGGATGATATCAGCCAGCAGCCACAACTGAGCCATATGGAGAAATGGCTCGGCAACGGTTCTATGTTGTATCTGAGCAACTTAAATGGTTAAACATTTCAGGTATAGGATGAATATCCATATGACTACTCTTATGTCATGCTAAGCGTTTGTTATCGACAAAAGGCTCTCAATTCAAGTTTTTTCTCCAATATCGCAAGGTGAAACATCCCCTCACATCCTTTGGACAATGCTTGTGCTTTGCCCCACAGAGACATAGTTTTCCTCACATATTCAGTCATGAAAGTTTACTGGAATCAGTCTCTAACTATTGGTTCGTTCTACTGACCTGCCAAAGTTCTTCAACATGCAAACTTAAGTTAGGTTTCACAATAACTTCTCCTGTATCATACAGTTCTAAACTTTTGAACAAGTGACTAAGTTGTTCTGTGAAGCTCAACAAACTTCTACAGATTTACTCTGTTAAACTTCTAAAAAAAGAATTTGTCCTGCGAGTTTATGAGCTTGTTCTTCAATCTAACTGTTTACAAGGTTATAACTTATGTGTTAAGAGGCCACGAAAAATTTGAGACAGCAATTGCTAGTTTATCGCTAACATTGATTTTGCTAATGTCTAAAACTCTCTTGAAGAATGCTTTTTGACACCCTAAATTTGCTTCCTAGAGCTCCCATCTGACTCAATTAGTAGCCTTCTAGCATTATTCTAAGATTGTTTCGTCGTAATGTGAAATGACCTTGTTGCTAGATCTATGATGTTATGATTGGATGTAACCCACTTAATGCTCTTGCTTGTTGTATTATGTCAAAGCTGCATACATTAGCTGTAGTCTTTAAGTTGCTTTGGTAAAGGAAAAATCACGGTATGTTCGTTATTTCCATGTTTTCTTGGGACTGCTGGTCCACTTAATGGAACTAAACTTATGCGAAGTTTAGGCAAGATATTTGCTAGAGGTAATGGACCTTGTTAAAAAAGCTCAATTGGAATGATGGCTATGACTACCATATACCACAAGAATGAACTGTATGCTGTGTTTCTGTAACAATTTTATGCAAGTAAGATTGACATAAAATTTCTTTAGGGACTTGTGACTTGAGTATACATCTATTATATATAGTTTTTCTAATTGAAATTTCTTATTTCTTTAACAGGTGTTGGATATTAAAGTTTACGAGAAAGCCGATCTTTGACGACATAGAGATCAACCACAATTTTACATTACAATCGAGGGATATTATTAGTATATGTTGTTTTTTGCTAAATGTTTATGAACACAATATTGTGACTAACTTAAATCATTGATGTACGCTTCAACTAATTAATTAACTGATGTTGATCATTTTGGTATTATTCTATGAAAGCAACATTATCTATATATTAAGATTTCCGATTCTCTAGTTGCAAACTAAATGTAATTTATAGGGACTTGTGACTTGTTTCTTTAGGGACCAGCTTTAAACTTCTCTGAATAACTATAACGACCAGGTTCTAACTGGTCGTGAATGTTTTAACGATCATATTTAAACTAGTCGCAAAAATATTTTAAGGACAAGAAATTTACTGATCGTGAAATATTTTAACGACCATCTTTAAACTAGCCACGAAAATATTCAAGGACCAGAATTTTTGTACCTAAAATATGCAAATTACCACCAGGACTGTGGTCCTTAAAAACATTTACAGTCCAGTTTAAAACTGGTCGCAAATGATTAATAGCGACCAGCGCATTTAACTCGTCCTTAATCACCTTTAAGGACCAGAATTTTTGTCCCTAAAATATGCAAATAACCACCAGAACTATGATCCTTAAAAACATTTACAGTCCAGTTTAAAACTGGTCGCAAATGCTTAATAGCGACCAGCACATTATCTCATCCTTAATCACATTTAGCGGCGAAGGCTGTAAGGACCAGTATAGCTGGTCGCTATTAAGCATTTGCGACCAATTCATTGCTTTTAGGAACCAGATTTCCGTTCGCTATTGAACATTTTTCTTGTAGTGAACCCGATTCAATTTCTCATATCTTGTGGTAGGCATACCATCTGTTCCCATTTCATCATATCTTGTGGTAGGCGTACCATCCGTTCGCATTTTATTATATCTTGTGGTAGGCGTACCACTTGCTCCCAATTTATTATATCTTATGGTAGGCATACCACTCGTTGCCATTTCATCATATCTCGTGGTAGGCGTACCACCCGCTCTCATTTTATTAAATCCTGTGGTAGGAGTACCACCCGCCCCCATTTACAAGCCAGCACAAAATCACAAGGAATCCCAGCAAGGGAATAAAAGCAGTATAAAAACTTCCCGACAAGGGAACAACAATATCAAAATAAACATCCCGGTAAGGGAGAATCACCTATAACCAATCCTAACTCAATTGCTACTCAGCTCAATTAGTACCAATACTTAATCATAAATAAAATCCACAAGAATAAATGAAATCTTTGCTCAATATCAAGAATCACCAATTAAAAAATCCATAGCAACATTTGAGAACACAATATCTATCACTATAAGACTCACGGTCATGCTCGACACCAATGTATAGATACTCATCACCTTACCTATATATCGTACTCAACAAGAAGCAATTAGTAAATAGGACACAACTCATAATCCCTCAAGCTAAGGTTAGGCCTGAGACTTACCTCAAACTTTCACGGCCAACTCAAGCCTAAACACCACCTTTCCTTTCAAATTCTGCTCCAAATCAATCGTATATATACATAATCGACTTTATAACATCAATAAACGCTAAATAATTCAATTTTAATGCCTAATTATAGCTTTCTAATCATTCTTTCCCAAAATCCAAAAATCGACCCCAGACTCGCTTGGTAAAAACACGAGGTTCGAATCAAAATCCGATCCCCCATTCACCCATGAGCCCAAATATATAATTATTTTTAGAATTTGATCCTAAAACAAGGTCAAAATCATAGTTAATCAAAAATCCCTTACTCTACCCAAATTCCTAATTTTATATCCTTAATATCATATTTTAGGCCTTGAAATCCAGTGAGTGTTGATAAAAATAGAAGATAACAAGTTAAAAATTACTTACCCAAGAGATTATGGTGAGGAAATGCTTCAAAAATCGCCTAAGAGCTTTGGAGAAGAAGAGGTTTATGAAATTTTATGAAAATCCCGTAAGTGTTAGGTTTTGGTCTTTTAAAGTAACTGGGCATAAAAAATTTCCCTTCGCGTTCTTGACATGCTCATCGCGTTGCGATGAGTCAGGCCTGAAGAACTTCGTGTTCAATTCACGATATTGGACTTGCATTGCAGATATGAAACCCCTCGAGCCCTCGCGTTCGCATCCAAAGGGTCGCGTTTGCGTACAACAAATGCCCCACCCCCTACCCAGGCTCATTTGGTCTTCGCATTCGTGTGGCCAGGACCGCGTTCCCGAAGAGATAACCCCCCAACACACCTCGCGTTCGCGACCTGTGCTATGCGTTCGCGTAGAAGAAATTTCCTTCATCAAAATTTAATGCATCGTGTTCGCGAGGGTTCTCCCACGAAAGTGAAGAAGGAAACATCAGGAACCCAACAACTAAACACCTGCAATTTTTCTTAAGTCAAAAACCTCCCAAAATACACTCGAGCCCTCCGGGCTCCTAACCAAAAATACTTATTAACTCAATAACATCATATGAACTTATCCGTGCGATCAAATCGCCAAACTAACCTCAATAACAACAAATCAAACCTCGAAATCTGTCACGACCCGGATTTTTCCCCAACATCGGGATCGTGATGGCGCCTACTCGTGGTAGCTAGGCAAGCCACTGTGTTCATACTATCCTATTTTTAACATAATTTTAATTAAATAAATGCGGAATACTTTATCGAAATGGAAATAATAAATCACGAGGTAAAATCATACTGAAATCCTCTACCCAAGACTTGGAGTCACCAACTCACAAACTACTATGGAATACTACACATAAAAGTCTGAAGGAAATATAACATAATTCTGTTTGTCTCGGAACAATGAGACTACAGCTATTAACATAATTAAAGAAAGAGACGCCGGGCCTGCGGACGTCTGCAAGCTACCTCGGTCTCAAATGTGATCAACTCCCACGCAATCTATTTATTGCTGCTGCTGCTGCTGGTGGTGCTCCTGATCGTAACCTGGACCTGTGCAAAAACGCACAGAAGTGTAGCATCAGCACAACCGACCCCATGTGCCGGTAAGTGCCTGGCCTATCCCGGCGAAGTAGTGACAAGCCTAGGACCAGACACCCACATAAACCTGTGCAATTCAATATATATATATATGTACCACCAAAATAACAAGAATTTAATCAAGTATTAACACAATAAGGAGTATCTTAAAGAATTCAACAATTAACCACAATTAATAATTTCACAAGGAAAAACAAAGTGTAATGTAAACACAAATAATATCAATTCAAGGAATAGGAAACAGATTGCACGGCATCACCCTTCGTGCTTTTACTCTCATCCTCACATCCATAGTACGGCATGATCCTTCGTACATGGTTCAATAATAGGGCACGGCATGATCCTTCGTGCATAATCAATAATAAACATGGCACGGCATGATCCTTCGTGCATAATCAATAATAAACATGGCACGGCATGATCCTTCGTGCATAATCAATAATAAACATGGCACGGCATCACCCTTCGTGCATTATCTCTCTTCCTCACCCAAATAACAATCACGGTTAAGGGCAAAGAAAGAAACAACAATTCATAAATCGTCCCATCAAGGGCAATCAATAATTATCTTCACAACAAGTCCCAACAAGGGAGAACAATAACAATTCATCTGTAATATATCTCAAAATAATTATTTTCCAACGACTCACGGTCATGCTAGACGCCAATGTATGGATGCTCGTCACCACAGCCCATACACCGCACTCGATCACATAACACATAACACATAATCCTATTCCCTCAAGCTAGGATAGAACAAACACTTACCTCGAATGCTTATGAACAATCAAATCCGTGGAAATATCTTTTCTTTCAATTTGGCTCCAATCCAACCGTATCTATACACAATTGATTTAATATCATCAATTCTACTCAACAAACTAATTCTTAATACCAAATAACAATTTTACAACATTCTGCCATGAATAGTAAATTTCAACCCCGGGCCCACATGGTCGGAATTCGGGGTTATGACTAAAATCCGGTTACCCATTCCCCCACGAGTTCATATATATGATTTGTTTCAAAATCGGACCTCAATTCGAGGTCCAATTCCCCAATTTATGAAAAACCCTATTTTCTAACAAAAACAAGAATTTTACCATGAAAACATTTGATTTCTAATGAAAAACATGTTTAATGATGTTAGGAATTGAAAGAATTAAGTAAAAAGTGACTTACAATCGATTTGATGAAGAAGAAATCCTTGAAGAGTCGCAAATGGGCGTTTTGGTTTTGTGAAAAATGAAGAAATGACTGAAATTCGTGTTTTTCAGGTCTCTGTGTTCGCATTTGCGAACATGGGTTCGCAATTGCGAACCCCGACCAATTTCCGGAGTTTGAAAAATAAGCTAAGGGTGGGAAGTTCGCATTTGCGAACATTTCTTCGCATTTGCGAAGCCAAGGCAAAACTGGGAAGTTCGCATTTGCGACATAATGTTCGCATTTGCGAACAAGGCTCCTTCGCATTTGCGAAGAAGGCTTCGCATTTGCGAAGCATGGCTTAGCAGTGAAGGCATCGCATTTGCGAAGAATGCTTCGCATTTGCGAAGCATGGCTTGGCAGTGAAGGCCTCGCATTTGCGAGGTTATGTTCGCAATTGCGAACCCAAGCCTTCCTGGACGCCCTTCGCATTTGCGATCAAGGGTTCGCATTTGCGAACCCTGCCTTGGTCTGTCATCTTCGCAATTGCGAAAAATACTTCGCATTTGCGAAGCCAACAGCTGGGTGAAAAACCAGCAGTGCAAAAATTCAGAAATTTAACCAACGGCCTATCAAATCTTTACCCGAGCCCCCGGGCTCCAAACCAAACATGTACACAACCTCAAAAACACATTATGGACTTGTTCGTGCGATCGTATCGCCAATATCACTTCGTTTTAATCAAATCGAGCCTCAAACTCATGATTTTCATACTTTTGATTTTCAAAACTCCTTAACTTGGAACTCAAGGTCCAAAACATCTCAAACGACATCCAAATGTCACCAAACTTTACAGAAATCACATATATAATATTTAAGACTTGTACCGGGCGTCGGAACCAAAATACGAGCCCGATACCAAGGTCTATTAATTTATTTCCTTTAATAATTGCATCAAAAACAATTTCACATAAAAATTCATAACTTGGGCTCTAGGCCTCAGAATTCGACTCCGGACACATGTCCAAGTCCCATATTTTCCTACGGACCTCTCGGGACCATTCAATCTCGGGTCCGGATCCGTTTACCAAAAATGTTGACCGAAGTCAACCATATCAATATTAATATCATTTTTATCCAAATTTCTCATAGAATTCATATTTTCTATCACAAAATCTTTCCGGCTACATGCTCGGATCGTGCACGTCAATCGAGGCAACATAGAATGAGGTTTTCAAGGCCTCAGAAGCTCGAAATGATTAATAAAATAAGTGATGACCCTTTGGGTCGTCACAATCTCCACCTCTAAAACAACCGTTCGTCCTCGAACGGACAAAAGAAGAAGTACCTGAGTCAGGAAACAAGTGTGGGTAGCGGCTCCGCATATCAGACTCGGACTCCCAGGTCGATGCCTCAGGAGGCTGACCTCTCCACTGAACACGTACAGAAGGATAACTCTTCGACCTCAGTTGTCGAACCTGCCGGTCTAGAATAGCCACCGGCTCCTCCTCGTAGGATAGATCATTGTCCAATTGGACAGTACTGAAGTCTAACACATGTGTGGGATCGCCGTGGTATCTCCGAAGCATAGATACGTGAAAAACTGGATGCACGGCTGATAAGCTAGGCGGCAAAGCTAATCCGTAAGCCACCCCTCCCACTCTGTCTAGAATCTCAAATGGGCCAATATACCTAGGGCTGAGCTTGCCCTTCTTCCCAAACCTCATCACGCCCTTCATAGGCGACACCGGAGCAATACTCGTTCACCAACCATGAAATCTACATCTCGAACCTTACGATCCGCATAAGTCTTTTGCCTGGACTGAGCTGAACGCAATCTCTCCTGAATAGTCTTGACCTTATCCAAGGCCTCCTGAACTAAGTCCGTACCCAACAACCGAGCCTCTCCCGGTTCAAACCATCCAACCGGTGATCGACATCGCCTACCATACAACGCCTCATACGGAGCCATCTGGATGCTAGATTGGTAACTGTTATTGTAGGCGAACTCTGCTAATGGTAGAAACTGATCCCACGAGCCTCCGAAATCAATAACACAGGCTCGAAGCATGTCCTCGAGAATCTGAATAGTCCTCTCGGACTGGCCATCCGTCTGAGGATGAAATGCTGTACTCAACTGAACCTGGGTGCCTAACTCCTGCTGAACCGCTCTCCAGAACCGCGAGGTAAACTGCGTACCCCGATCAGAGATAATAGATATTGGCACCCCATGGAGACGAACAATCTCCCTAATGTAAACCTCCGCTAATCTCTCCGACGAGTAGGAGACAGAAACTGGAATAAAGTGTGCTGATTTGGTCAGTCTATCAACAATGACCCAAATAGCATCAAATTTCCTCCGAGTCAAAGGAAGTCCAGTAACGAAGTCCATAGTGATCCGCTCCCATTTCCACTCGGGAATTTCAATCCTATGGAATACACCACCAGGTCTCTGGTGCTCATATTTCACCTGTTGACAATTTAGACACCGAGCGACATACGCAACGATATCTTTCTTCATTCTGCGCCACCAATAGTGCTGTCGCAAGTCCTGATACATCTTCGCGGCGCCTGGGTGAATAGAATACCGCGAACTGTGGGCCTCTGCTAAGATCAACTCTCGAATTCCTTCGACATTGGGCACACAAACTCGACCCCCTGCAATTTCAATACGCCATCATCATCTAGGTTTACCTGTGTGGCACTTCCCCGCTGTACTGTATCTCTCAACTCACGCAAATGAGGATCATCAAATTGCCTCTCACGGATACGCTCTAATAATGAAGAACGAGAGACCGTGCAGGCTAACACCCTGCTAGGCTCAGAAATGTCTAATCTCACGAACCGGTTGGCTAAGGCCTGGACATCTAGAGCTAATGGTCTCTGATTGACCGGAATATATGCAAGACTACCCATGCTGGCATACTTTCTACTCAATGCATCGGCCACCACATTGGCCTTACCCGGGTGATATAATATAGTAACATCATAGTCTTTTAGCAACTCTAACCATCTCCGCTGTCGTAGATTCAACTCCTTCTGTTTGAACAAGTACTGTAGGCTTTTGTGATCAGTGTACACCTCACATGTCACACCATATAGATAATGCCTCCAGATCTTTAAGGCATGAACCACTGCTGCTAATTCAAGATCATGAACTGGATAATTCTTCTCATGTATCTTT